>VYZP01055740.1:0-17700 GCA_013400635.1 Hypocryptadius cinnamomeus
TGGGTTTTTTTTTCAACACTGGTAGCTATCTGACAAAGAGAACAAAGATTGGTAGGGTTTATTGTAATGGCTTAGTCAGCAAAACCTCATTCCAGCTGAATTCCTGCACTGAGAGGTTTGTCAAAACAACCCCATGTGAGCATGAACTCATGCATGTGCCTCATACTTTACTTATAGTTACTAATTTCATATAAAGAAAGAAAAAAAAAGAAAAAGAGAATATGAGATGGGTGTTTATTGGAAACATCTACATATGTAGCAGCACAAAACACACTGGGCATATTTTGCAGTTTTTATAATAAGATGACTCCCAGTGGGGTCAATACAATGTTTGCTTGAGGATTTGATTCAGTAAAACTGTTTGCCATGGGGAAGAGGCAAATTGCATGAAGAGCCAGGCTTTGAAAAGTCCATAATTTTATGGTATTTGAACTATTATTTTAGGGCCCATCTCAAAATATCATTGCAAGAATTAACCAAAGAAAGGCAAAGCGGGCATGAGAGAACATAATGGTGCCCCAGCACTGTCCAGACTCTGACTCTCTGGGTGCAGTTCTTGCTTGCTCCATGCATCAGCTGGCAGCAAACTGAGTCTCTGTCTTCAATCAAGAGCCTAAGCTGAGGTCTGTAACATGGCAAACTGGAACTCAAAATGAATAACTAATGTAAAAGCTCAAAGGCAAAACAATGCGGGGAGGGGACTCTAATAACACATTCTGCTGAAACAAATGGCCATCTCAGAGCTTGTCTACACCATACCAGCAAGTGTATTAACAGAGAGGCTTCATTCAATAAAAGCAATAGCTAAGAAAGCCCAGTGGTAATCCTTCTGAAGCCAGCGGTAACGTTCTCTCTGGCCCTTGTTTCAGCAGCCTAGGCTCACCATTTATGACCTTACCACATACATATGATGCTATTCCAAGCACCCTTACATATTCAAGAAATTAATATACAGCCCACAAAACTGGGGAGTGTCTGGGTGAAGGGAAAAGATGCAAAGTGAAGCAAGTCAGATTTCAGTTCCGTTCCTCTTCTACCACATGCCTGTTTCTCCTTTTACTTTTTAACTTCTATGCCAGAATCCTGTATTTGCTTAAAATTTTCTCAATGCATATTATCATGCTTGAAATTTTATACTGTTTTTATGGAAGAGCTGAGGTTTGTCCCTGCTAAAATTTCAACTAATTACATGCCTCAAAAGGGAATAGGCTAAGAATCAGTGCCCACTCCATGTAGCCTTTCTTCTCCCTTATCAGCTGCTTAAGCAGCATGCCACTTCCTTCATTCTCCTGCTGCCATCTGTGAATCAGTTAGCAGAGGACGACTCCAGAAACTATGTGTGTTTTCTAAGATCCTTTAGTATGGAGCAGTGGAAAGGTGCCTGAGGAGACAGCTTATATGATTTAACATAGAAAAGTCTACATTAAGGGCCTGAAATGAAACACCCCTTTGTTCATATTTCAGATTGGGGTTGTCTTATTTTGGTATGTGGTTTGTTGGGAACATGTGTTTCAGGAGACTCTTTGGAAAGCCTTGTGCCAACCTTCCTGTAATAAGAAGGACATCTCTGGAGGAGAGCTGGAATAGCCAGGGCAGTGATTAGTTGAAGGGCTACAACTTTGAAGAATTTATGAAGAACAGAAAGTTTCATCGAACTGCTGAAATCACTGGGGAATAAAGAGCATCACAATTCATTCTGCTTTCAAAGATAAATGTTTAGTTACAAAATAGAACTCACATTGCAAACTTTTTTTATGCCTCCCTAGTTTGGTTTGGGACCTACATGCCCTTTTAAGATACAATTGATACTGTGCAGTTCTCTCATTTCTGAGTTGGTTATGCTAGTGTCAGAGTACTTTCTTTTTTTTTTTTTTAAATTGCACTTATGAAACATTCTCCTATATATTTTCTGCCTCATTAACATTGTCATCTTCCCCTCATGAGAGGGTCTTGTGTAGCAGCGCCTTCGCTTTGCTTTCATCTTCCTTCAGCTCAGGAACTACCAACCTTCTTTCCCTGTTCCCAGCCTTCACTCCAGCACTACGTATGCTGAGAATATTTTACTTCCATATTATCACTCCATGCCATATTCACCATTAACTCTAATTTACAACCTAGCTTAAACAAGTACTCTTTTAGCTTCCAACTCTACATTCTAATTTCCTTGCTATGATCAATTCCTTCCTATGGTTAGCACCACACTTCTCATCCTACTGGACTAAACTCATGTTGGTTATCTCAGTCTCATAAGGCATCTTGAGGAACCCAAGAACTACTCTCACTACATAAAAGTGAATTCATTTTATCTTATTTGGTCTTTTAGGACTATATTGAATGAGTGAGCATCTATATACACATTAATGATATAAATAACTGTGAGGATATTTTCTACGTTATCTGTAATAAATGTCAGCTGGCAATTTTTATGCACTTCGTGAGCTGTTGTGGCTTCTTTCTGAGGGTACTGTGCTACCCAGTTGTCACAAAGATGGGTGGTTTGGTTGCAAAAGGATTAAGACTCTATGCATTGTTATAGTAACTGTATTTGTGAAACTAATTCAAGACTTAATGAGTTATGGGCATCTGATTATTGTTTGTATTCCAAAAGAGCCCACAATGCATTAGGCATGGTTCACAAAAGACAATGTTAAGGACTCCACTTGGAAAAACTCCATTTAGAGTATGCCTGCTCTGCAGTTTATACAGTGATGGGAGTTCTTCAGAAAGATGTACTTGGGTAGGTTTCAGCTACCTAATTCAGGCGCTGCAAAGACTGAGCTTTAGTAAATACAGAAGAGTAGCAAAACATTATCTATTTGTCTTGCACTATTTCAGAGGGGAAAAAGGACTGGTTGTGGAAGAAATAAATGTTTTTATCAGTTAAAGTACACTTCTCATTGACAGCATTATGTCAAAATATAATTGATTTGACACTTGATTGATTATAATAAATCAGGAGTAACACAATAGCAATAGAAAAGAATTATCAAAATGGGGAAAGCTTAAACAAGGCTCTCTCCTGGCAAGTATGCATGGCTCTGGCATGCACCGTCCTTTGATGAACACATACACAGGTATTTGTAATGTTTTCTAACAGTATCCTGAAGGCAGATTATTAATGAAATCTAGATATCAGTTGGCTTATATTCTGGATTTATGCCTGTATACCAAAAAGCAGAATTTGGCCACTGCTCATTCCATGTCTAAAGAGAACAATAAAAAAATCAAGAGACTGAATTGTTTCTCTTTTTTCTACAAGGTTGGAAGGTTGGGGAAGGAGTTGAAATTGCTCTCACAGACAGACTACCCTAGAAAAGAAGGAGGAAAAATGGAGTCCATTTGGTCTGGCTTGTTTCATTGTACATATCCAAATTCCTTATTGCAAGGCTAAGACTTTTACTCTGATATCAATAACACACACCTACAGTTTAAGGATTAGGCACTATGCAGAGAAATGTCTCTTCTGCTTTTGCTCTAAATCAGGTCATGATTTCACCCTGTTTGCATTATGTACATCAGTAAAAATAGATCTTTAGAACTTAACCTTGCCCCTGCTCCAGGGAGATTTTTGCCTGCACTGGGACAGCAAAACATAACTACACACTGACTCCTTTTGCATCACTTCTGACTGCACGCAAGTCTGGATCCTGCTCTCACAAAACTTCCATTAGTTTCACCAGGAGCATGAATGTGGCACATACATATAATACAATTTAATCCATGGGACTTGCTGCTACAACAAAGCTCAGTCAGGGGTCTGCTAAAAAGCCAGGGCAAGAAATTTCACAATTGAGTGAAAGACATTTCAGCTTGGACATACCTTTCAAATCCTGCTGCATGTTTCCTCCTTTCTGGGAAAGTTGCTGGGAAGGGAGTCACTCTCTTCTCCATTGCCCTTGGAACTTTAATTAGTATTGCTTTGGTTTATTTCAAAAGAAGCCATTAAAAAGCAAATAAAGTGTCTCGTGAGACACTACAGAGAGAAAAAAGAGGGCAACACAGGAAAAAATGCTGTGAATTGAAATTTAAAAATGGAAAGAAAAGTATAGGTGAGGTATTTTTCCATGTCATTTCTTCCAGGATTCTGCTCCTCATTTTGCTTTTTCTGTGATGTCTATGACTTGCCATTCATATTCCATCCCTATTCTTGGAAATTGCTGTCCATCAAGTGAAAGGTGAAGGAAAAGAAAAAAAAAGTGGAACGGTGTGGGGAAGACATGAAAGGATGCAGAGAGGAGATTTATTGAGTGTAAAGGTGTCCAAAGGAGATGAAAATGTGTTCCCCAAGGCCATGGTCTTCGATGGTGCTGCTTGTATTTTCAGGCTGTAGCATAGCAGATGTATGAGAAGAGCCAGACTTCACATGGTACACTAAGTGCAAAATCTCAAGACGCAGATGCCATCACATCAAGGATTTCCTTGTCCCCTGATAGAGTCCGCCCACAGTGGTTCTCTAGAAACAGTTCTATTATCAAGTAGACATCCATTGCTTTTTTGTTGGTTTTTTTTCTATTTTTTTATTTAAAAAGTAGTTTTTCTAATAATACATAGAATATATAAATAATAATAATAATTAAAAAAAACTATTTGGGTTTACTTTCTGTTCTCCAACCCATCTGTATTTTTTGTGGTTTGCTGATATATATATATTAAAAGACAAGAAAATCAACTCTGCTCACTATTAAAAAAAATATTAAATCCACTTTTTATGTTTCCAAAAAGAAAGAGAAGGAGGGGAGGTGTGATAAAACCAAACTAAAATGAAAAAAAAAAGAGAAAGAAAAAAAACAAAACAGGAAAATCAAAAACCTTCTGTCTCTTCAAAGTATTTGTCAAGAGCTTTAAATGCTTGTGCTTTCAGTGTACACCCCACAGGGAAAACATAACAAAAAAAAAAAAAAAAAAAAAAGGGAGGAGGAAAAAAACCAACCAACCAAAAACCCAAGAGGACCTAAAATTTAAAAAAATGAAAAATGTAAATCTTAGTAGTGAAAAGGACAGCTCAGAGTTTCTGTGTCTTTTTAGTTATTTTAGCAGCCGCCCTTTTTGTCTGCAGAGGGAGACCTGCCACCACAGCCACCTCCTCGGCTCAAGAGAGGCTCTTCTGCATCATCCTCGTCAAAGCCATGAAAGGTCGAGGTGTCGCTTTCTGACGTGGAACCGAACAAGTCCTCCGTAGTGCGTGCTGGCGCTGCTTCGTCCCTCCTGCCTTCTCTTCCCAAATGAGCTGACATGTATGATGAATATATCAGCACATGGGTTAAGCAACAGGCATCATCATCATCATTTTTTTCATCATTTTCATTATCATTAAGCAAGTCAGACTATTAAGCTCATAGGTGTGTGCTTGTATGTGCCCGCGCACACCAACAACATAGCATAGGTAGAACTGCAGTAAGAAAAATAACAAAGGATCAGTTTCTCTTTCCAAGAAAAAAATCTACAAACACCACAGGTGCCCACAGCTACAGCAGCGAAAGGGTTAATCATGTTTTCCTCTCTTCAAAAGACAGTAAAATATTTCCTCATGATTACTTAGATCAATTTTAAAATATTTTTAGACCATGTAAGTAATGAGACACTGTTAGCTCTAAGCACAACGGCATCAACAGTCACAAATTTTCTACTATGGAAATGTAAGCCAGTAGATAAGCCTGATCAACCTCAGGACTACTTTTTATCTCCATTCTTCACCTGATCCTAAAGAACCTCCTCTGTAGACAAAATTAAATACATTTTGAAGACTAAGTGAAAGTAACCTAAACCAACACTTTAATACAAATTTCATGGCACGTCCTTCAAAAATTAAAAAACCCCATATATACAGTTCAACAACTAAAACAACTGAGAAGTAACCCGTCTTGGGAAACACTGGAAAGTTCAAATTTGTGTGAGTCAATCCAACTTTCAAGATGGAACAGGAAATTCTCCACACAATACCAATAACGGCAACAACAACCATAAGAAGACTCCTAAAAAGAGAAGTCAAATACTGAAATCTGTGAAATTGAGGTTTGTTTTCTCTCCCAGACAAACTTTTTATGTGATTAATACTATGACCTTCAAATTCCCTCTTTAGGGATGGTAGATAAAAAGATATCTCTTGTGCCCCAGCAAAACTGAAGTGTGAGATTTTAGGGAACAGCTATTTTGTTATTCACAAACAGTAGCATGGTATTAAGCAACCAACTGTTGCGTCCCTGCTCCAGCTACAGGAATCAGCCATATAACAAGTACACTGCATTGCTTGAGACAGAAAGAAGTAAATCCTGTTCACAAAAAAGAAAATGATATAACAAAATAATTGGCAGATAAACCATATTGTAGAAATGTGATTTTACTGACTTTGTGAACAGAAGAAGAAATATAATTTCCACGACCTCTTTTTCAGCGTAATGAAAATATTCTCTATTATTATAGAAGAGAAAGATGGCAGACACCAAAGAGGTTTCATTGTTTTAATTTAGAGATTAGTGTGTGGCTATACCTTAATGACTTTCATCACACATCAGTCACAGCATTGCAGACCCTATGAATGACCCAAGTGGGTCAGAATTTGTACAAGGATAGCATTTAATGGAACTGATTTGGCACAGTTTAGGCTACTGGCTGATCTACTTGTTCTATCACACTAAGGAATCAAGGGAATTAATGTATTTGTGTTGCAATCTGATATAACCACCATAGCAATGTTTAAGTAGCAATAAAATATGGCTCAATCTCACTGTGCCATATCAGGACAATACTGAAATTAGTTATATTGAAATATAACAATCAAGGCGAAGGGCAATAATCTTCCAAGATGGCACCACAGACCCCATGGACTTTCCCCTTCAGTTATTAGAAGCAATCACGTGTACACTAAAAGATCCATGTCTCTGACTGCACAGCATTTGTAAGGATGCCCCTGCAGAAAACCAAAGAAGTTGCCATTGATCCTCTGGTGACCAGTATCGTTTCAGAATGTCTTCTGAGGTCACAACAACTGCAGAAGGCAATTTCAGTGAGAGTCTAATCATTCTCCCATTGAATGTGGTAATAGGCTTATTATGAATTTCAGCAGGAGCATAAAAAGGCCATTTCCTTGGCATGAGAACATTCCACATCACATTTCTGCCATGAAACAACAGACATCTTTCAGTAACTACAGTATAGAAGGAGCAGCATTCATACTGAATTTCAAGGCCTCCTTAGTTTTCAGATTTCTATTTCACCATCTTATTACCACTAGTATCACCACAAAACAAAAATATCACAAGTGGAAACTTGGACCAATGCTGGAATATGCAGTTGTTAAAGGTTTCCCAATTCCTTCTACCACCACCACTACCTCCTATATAGCTCACTCTATGTGAGCTATAAATAACTGTTCAGCTGGTATAAAATTTTCCAAAAAAAAAAAAGAGAAAGNGATAGAAATTTAAAAAAAAAAAAAAAAAAAAGAAAAGGAAAAAAAAAAAAAAAGTAAGAAAGGAAGGAAGAAAACAACAGCCCAGAAATAAAGACAACTCAAAATGGGAAAGACACAATTGCCTACATTTAAAAAGAGAGAAGGGAAGGGAGAAATAAAAACCTCTTTAAACAAAACTAATGATAGTCATCTTGTAAGAGGATAATTCTTGACAGCTAGCCCCATACCTACCCTGTAATTTTCTCCCTCTTTCTTTTTTGGATGAAGAAATGCATGAAATGTGTAATCAATGGGAATGCTTGTCATGCAACTTTCATAAATCTTGTAAGTAATTTATAGTTGTAATTACAGCATTTAAAGACAGAGACCATTCTGTAAAATTGTCATAGGATTTTCTCCTTCCATGTGAAGAATAACTAGTACATGTACCAATGTTCCCAAAAGCCAATAAATAAACTAAAACGTCATTATTTCATAAGACCCCATTAGCTTAAATATGTGAATCCAACAATGGGGTTTATATTATAAAAAATGTTTCAGTCATCCTTTCCCACAAACACAGAGAAGAGGTAAGATTCCATCTTCTATCCCTTCCCAAATATGCTGCCTTTCTTCAAAACCTTCAGAAGGTGCAAAAACCAAATCACACAAATGCCTTTGTACAAGAAAGATGCAAGAAGGAGTCACCTACCAGAGCGCCCACAGTCTGAGCACGATACAAGTTCCTCAGGCCGGCCACTTTTTTTGTTCATATTGGAGCCTCCGAGGCAGAAGTCACAGTAGTTATTGGGAATGATGACCCCGTCTGGTCCTTTCTGGGCTGCAGTTGGGTTAGAAATCAGATTTACTACAAGAGCATTCACTTGGACATTGCCCCTTATCCTTGATATGGTGTTAGCTCAGTGAGTTTGCAGGCCAGAGTCTTCCCAAAACATTGTCAATCAGAACAAAAAGTGAACTGCATAAACCACCTCCATTTTAAGTACACCCTGGGTTGTATCTATTTTGCCTGAAATGCCCTTTACTATTTCCTTTATAATCCCAGCCAGGCTGCTCCTTCTCAAGGACATGCTTCCAGATATGCCTTTACAGTTCAGGGACTTGTAATATAAAGGTATAGAGGCAATCCCTAAGGCAGGGTAAGACCTATGCTGTCAGTAAGCCAAATTTGGTTTTTCAGGCAGCAGTTATCATCATAATCCCACAAAACACAAATTCATAAAGGAAAAATACAGTCTCCAAAATTCAAAAATCAACAGTGGGAAGATGGGAGGATAGGTACCCTTACTGGTTTTATTTCAAGTAGCTTGTTAGGGGACTACATCTCTAAGTAGCAGGGTGTCTTTAGCCAGAAGGTTGGTTCAAAAGCTCCTGAATATTCACAGGCAAAGCCATCTGAGGTGTTTCACCCAAGAGTTAAGGCCCCTGCAGCAGTCATGTTCCCTGGAATGAGTAGGAAGGGTCCAACATTACCTCAGCACCCAGCACAGGTGCAGAGTGAGCCTGAGGCAGACATCCCAACCAGCAGAGTTAAAAACTTTTTCAGCCAAGAAAAAAGGAGCGAGATTATATTATTATTTTCCAGCTAGGATTACTTGGAAATGAGCAGACACACACTGATCTTAAGTAGAGGAGGATGCAGATCCCTTAGGAAGAAGAGAAGGGCAGAGGTCTTCTGCATTCCTCTTAGTTGAGCAGAACAGCAATGTCCTTTTTTTCTTGCTCACAACTGCCATTTCCCTCCTCTGCTCTCCAGAGAAGGAAAACATCTTCCTGTACACTCTAACTATGAACTGGGAAAGGGAGTGGAGGTAATGGTTGGTCTTTGTCTTTGTTCCTTCTCTTTGAACATAAAAATCCAGCTATATGCCAGTAGGTATACCTGGCCTAAACCTACCGCATGAACTTTACAAATGAGAAAATGAAGAGCTTTAAACTGTACCATCTTTATTTAATTATCTTTTTAATGCATATTTTGTAACTTGCAGATTTTTAACAGATGTTTTGACAGCGTTTATTAACGGTCTTTTTGTCCACATTCAAATTTCTCCCAAAGAACAATGACATTCTAAAGGGCTTCTGGTAGCAGTCCAAGACATACAGTTAAAATTAAAATTTCCTCCAAGTTCAATCTGCTTTTCTGGTTTGAGTGCATCTAGTTATTCATTTATTTCCAGATGTTGATCAGCTGAACTTTTGGAGATTGGTAACTAAAAGATTCCAAGAAAGGTGAAACTAAGAAGAAAATTAAAACCTATAAGGCTGCAAATACACCACTATCTTCCTCTGTGGTGAAGGAGATCCTGACAGTATTTACTAAACAATGGACTTTGCTCTGAAATGATCCTGGTTGACAGATTCCCAACTCTCTCAAAAAAAGAGAGAAGCTTCCAGTGTTAGATTAGCATTTTGTCTGTTCCAGGAAGGCATTTAATATATGCATGCAAGATAAGCAAAAAAAGAACAAGAACCAGGTGGAAGTCTAGCACACGGGCTCATTTTAAGAGCTGTAACAAAATGATCATAAAGTTGTTGCTGGTACATATTTAGTGTATAAAAAACAGACCTCCCTAGCATTTATATTTCCCACTGCAACCTCATTTTGAAAAAGTTAAGTAGTTACTTCTTTATATTATTCTGCGTCTACAGACAGGCCACGTGCAATGCAAACTCAGCAAGCTCAGAATCCAGTGACTTTTTTTGTTGTTGTTCCTTATTAAATTATTTCACCTTTCATCCAAGTTTCTTAAAGTGCCTTACAGACATGAAGATCCTATTATTAACCTTCAGTGAGGTCAAAAGCCTCTTTTTGCCATTGATCCTAACCAAAGTGTTCTGCACCCTAATTAAGTCTCATGGTGAGGTTGCATTGCATTTTAAAGCTGAAAGACTTGGACACAGAGTGGTAAACTGGCTTATTCTCAAACACACAAAAATCCTGTGGCAAGGCCACAAATAAAAACAAGCAGTCAGGGTGCCAACCAGCAGACCTAGGAAAGAGCTCCACTTCTACCACTGCTCACAGTGGTGTAATTAACACCCTGTATATACTGACTTAAATTTTTTCAACATGGATTATGACCATAAGATCCACGGACTGTCAAACTGGAAATGGGACAGGAGGACTCAAAAATACATACACTGCTCAATTCATCTGCAGTGTGTGAGAGAGGTGGAAGGTATTTGTTGAGTATGGTAAAGCTGAAGGGATTCTCCCAGACCACTGGAAAGGGAATAAACATCAGGTTTGATTGCTCTTCTCTTATTCTTCCTTCTCTTTCCTTTCTTTTCCTTTTTTCCCCCCTTTCTTTTCTTCCTTGTTTTCTTCCAATTTATTTAATTTTTAATGTGAGTGTCTGTGTGCTCACTTATTAAGCTGTCTCAGTAGAGTGTGATTAAGATATGAGGCTTAAGAAGTCATAGATGAGAAGTTCCCAAAATTACATTAATGATATCTTAAATGATGTATCTCTAGAGCCAAACAAGCCAGGCAATGTTATTCACTTCAATGGGTTGGTTTTTTTTTGTTCTAACAGGTGCAAAAACTAGAACCAAACCTGACCTAAGCTTATTTTCTTGATCAGTACCACACAGTGAATTAAGTCACAGGCTAAATCACAGAAGGTTTGAGAATAAAGATATTTTCAGATAGCAGAGTTCTTACTTTCAAAGGAACTTTTTTTACATATATCCTTGGAGTTTCTAGTTCTATTTTACTGTCATTAACAAATGATGAAGGAATTAGGAAACAAAGGAAAAATGGCAAGATTTAACTTGTAATCTTCATGAATAGGGTATCGTGCAGGAAAAGCCCGATCCTAATCTCACCCCTAAATCAATAAACTGTGGATTCACAAGAAAAAATAATTAATTTCCTATGGAGTAATGTTGCTGCTTTTCATCTGAGACACAGTAATTAACTAGGTATTCACTTTTTTGCATAAGGTGATCAACAAACAGAAGGTGCAAGTTTAAGCAAAACAGCTCAACTAGCAAGAAATAACTCCCTAGCAGAGAGTTGACTCATTTAGATCAGGTGACTGCCTCCAAGGATTTGGTCAAAAAAGAACCTCACCCATAATTAGAAACTGTTTTAAAGCAAAGGCTTGAAAACCAACCATGGCCTTGTCATATCTTACTCAAAACTCTTCTGATTTTCTTTTACATTGCAAACTGCAAAAACAGATCAAAAGCTCTGAGAAGCTTTGAGTATTGCCTGAGCTAAGGTTTGCTTATAGGAGGTATACTTAAATCAGTGCCTCTTGCCATTTCAACTTAGAGTTGTTTTCAGGTTTCATCAAAAGCCCTGTCTTCATCTACATCTCCCTTAAAATTGAGTATATAATTTTTTTAAAATACTTTAAAACTTTAAAAAATGGATTAAGGAGAGACATGGAAAGATCTGTACAGTTCAAATAATAGCTTCCCTGAACCTGAAAGGTGATTCACGTGAAGACAGGACGCAGACTGAAAATAAAGTCAGTATTTCCAAATAAATTTGGTATGCACTTATTCTGAAACTTTTTTTTTCTTCTCAGCCTAATGAAGTTAATTTCAAGCTATAACAAGCTGAGCAGAATAAAGAACTACTTAAAATATGGTATCATCATTCACAGTAGTCTTTTAGCAAAGTAAGTTAGTTAAATTACATAAATTATGTAGTATATCACACAGTAACTTTGTTCTGTAGACAACACCTGAAAACTAAACAAGTTGACTGAGTTTAAATATAAAAAATACCTTATGTGCATTCTTGATTTTGAAGGCAGAGGCTCTAAACAGAATTCTAACTTCCCTTTGCCTCTCCCAAGAAACCAAAAAAAACCTGTAAGTTATCTTCCACATAGTTTCAGTTTAATAATAAAAGCAAGCTGCTTATAATGAAATAACATCAAGAAATAAGGAATTTTATTTTTTACATCATCTCCTGGAGCCACGTGACTCAATAAAAATCTCTTTTAGAGATTAGAAGTTTTCTACTTCTCAGGGCTGCAGAAAATATCTTGGATGGAAGACAAGTTCAGAAGAAGGAATTCTTGTCTCTGCTTTTTAAACAGAAAGAGTACAGATATTTAAAATAGTTTTTCTTCAAAATGTGACCCTTAAATACATACAGACAAACCCCCAAATAAATAGAACCTCATATCTATCCATTTTTCTGATTTCTACGTGAAATTATTTTGATTATTTGGATCACAATCTTCAAAAACTTGTGAGGTGGAACCAGTGCTTAAAAGAAATACTGGTTTTCTGCTCCTGAGTAAAAAATCACTGTCACATATATTTCTTCAGCCTGTGGGTAATACACACACAATACTGAGCCATAATTTAAGATATGCATCTAGGTTTGGCAGCATTTTATCCCTGTTTTTTGTCATATCCACATTGCTGGGAAGGCAATGGAGAATGCATGGAGTGCATGCCTTGCTGCTGGGGTGTGGAGCTGTGCATCATTTATTTCAATGATTACAGTGAATTGGCTACAGAAAGAGATACATGCATTCACAAAGGGATCCTTCGTAGCACATTTTGTCCAGCTCTTACCTGTTTCTTCTGGGTTTGATCCAAAACCAATAAAGCACACTGGAGGTTTTCAATTCAATTCAAAGGGCTTTGAATCAGGCCATTTACTGTGTTTGCAACAAGAATCTTCAGAACACAATAGAGACCGCAGGACCCTGCATGTAGGCCTGAGTCAAGCCAGTGCACTTCACGATGGAAGAGAAGGGGTGGATTTGCTTTTTTGTGTGTGTTTTGTTTGTTGGGTTTTTTTGTTTAATTTACAAGACTCTTTGTCTGAGATGGGGCCAGTTTTCCTTTCCAGCTCCTCCTTTTTTCTCCCTGGCAAAGGGCAAGTCCACTGTCTGTCTGCCTGAGCAGGAGAACGCCAGCCAAGAGCCTGCGTTTGCAGTCATCGAGCCCCTTGGAGGCCTCGGTGACAGATAATCCCAAGCCATGTCTCCATGTGCCTGTCCTCGCCCCGCCGGCTGCCAGCGCTCCTCCCTGGCAGGCCTGGCCCGTCTCCATGGTGACCGTGGGCCCGGCTGGCTGCGCCGGCCTTGCCACCTGCCTGCCTCGGCTCTCCAGTGTAAGGAATCGCAGCGCGGCCCCTCGGCTTGCTGCTCAGAATGGCTCAGTGCAGGGGAGGCAGGCTCACAAGAGAAATTACACTCTGATGATTAAATGAAAACATGGCTTTAAGGAGAAGGCAAAAGAAAAGCAGTGCCTGGACTGTGGCTTTCTTTGATGGAAGAGGAGGGAGATGGCTGCCTGGGCACGCAGCCCCTTCTGTCCCTGTTATTGCTGGGTACAGCGAGCAATGGTGGGCAGAGAGGTGGACCAGGGAGCTGCTTCTGTGCTCAAGGCTAGACCCTGCCCTGGGGAGGAACAATAAAAAAACACAACTGCTGGTGTGGTGAGGAGCAGGCCACGCACAGCTCAAGGGCGCGCAAGGCTCTTGCTATCTCACAAGCACGCAGCCAGGCAGGGATGTGTGCAGCCATTTCTGCGGACTCCTCACTGTGAATTAAGTGCATGGGTTTTTCATTGCCGTTTTTCAGGAAGAAGTGTAAATCAAACTGAATGAGAGGAAACTGCCAGTCGCTTATTCTGTTGTTAGCACCAGAGATAAGCATGTTTGCTGGTCCAAAACTGGGAAGTGTTGGGGCACTTGATACAGGGCCCTGCAGCAGGCTGGAGGCGGCACATCTGTGTCGATGTGGTGCTGTTTTTCTACCAAACACACTTGGAACTTGGGTGTAACGCTGGGAAATGGCTGGTGTTCTGTTCCCAGAGTTGTGCTAATCAGCCTGCACAGCCCCATGGCCTCCACTAGCTCTGGCTCCCCACGCTGCACTCCCCCGCACGGGATGGGCATGCCCTTTGCTGGCAGCCAGAGAAGCAGGATATGCTACTAAGAGGTGCTGCAAACCACCCACCCAAAGTATTTCCAGGTCTCTCTAGTAACTGGATTTTATCTCCTTTTTTGAGTTATCTAGTAGTGTGGGGATAGAAGAAGCTGTTGCTTTTGCGCAACTTTTAGCAACTCTGAAAGGTTTGCCTTTCCCACAGCCCCTGCTCACACAGAAGTGCATCCAAGGAGCACTACAAGAAGTGCTAGGAGAAAAAGGTACATCTGTAAAAGTCAGAGGAAGCTTCTAAGTGTGGGGAAAGAAAGATCATTTGATCATCTCTTTTACAGGAATCAGTGTGGCCCTTAAGTTGAACAGCTAATGAAAGAGGTGGAAGGTGAGCTAGGTAGCTAGAAGGTGCAGCTAGGAAAATACAGCATCAACTGATTGGATTCAGTAGACTTAGGGAATCAGTGTTCCTCCACCTTAAGGCAGCATTTAATAGAATTTCTGTGCACTGATCTTATAGTCTCTTCTGCAGGAGCTCCTAAAGCATCAGCCAAAAGTTCACTGCTAGGAGTAAAACATTATAACTGTCTAGTGCCTCATGAGGATAAGCAGTAGGAGATACAGAGTAGGCAGACAAAAGAGTCTGACATCTTAACATACAGATTTCCTGACTTTCAGGGGTACCTCTCTAGAGACTTGGTGCCTGGCCACTGAAGCACATCATTCCTATTGGCTAAGGGAGTATATCCCACCTCAAGAAGGTATTGTAATGCCCAATATACAGCCCCACCTGGCAGCATCCCTCAATATTCAGGTGAGAATGGCCAGTGCCATTAATTGGGTCCCTGCAACATCTTGTAGGCTTTTATCTAGAAATTATTCACTGGAGGAGTGTGAGAACACAGAGAGCACCTATTGAGTTCAAATTCAGTCAAAGCATTTGGATTTTACTTGGTTCAAATTCTACATGGAGAAGGAAAAAAAAAGGCAGAAAAAGCAGGGAGATAGCAGAAAAAGAAAATACCTACAACTACGTTAATGATACTATCCTAAATCAAGAGCTGATGTGCTGTTGAAACAACACATGTGTTTCAAAAATCAATTTGTCAGATTGGAAATATTTTCCCATAAACTATGGAGAAGCACTCGGTGCTTCTCTTCAATGACAGTTGCACATCAACAGCAACATTTTAGTCCCTGTCCAGGCAGTATAGAAAAGAAACACCAAACTAACAAAACAACCACCCCATGACTCCAACCAAAACAAACAAACAAACAAAAAAGTGGGTTGCAGATTAGCTCTCCATCTACATAGGAGACAATTTTGGGATTTTCCACTATGCCATAACTCTAAACAACTGATCTATTTTTTAATTCAGCATTTCAAAATACACACACAAAAGTCTCAGTAATTTACAGCTGCAAAAAGGATTTAAGGGAAATCTTTACACAGTTCAAACTCTCCAGTCACTACTGTTTCTTGTAGCATTTTGAATGTTTTCCTTATGAAAACAAACTCTGAAAAGAGGAAAAAACCCAAACAGATTAAATGACTAAGAAGTCAGCTCAAGGTAATGTACATATTTTCACTGAAAAGCACCTGCAGCAGGGTATCTTGTTGCAAGGTGGGCATTGATGCATCCTTGCATTCAGAAGTAGCTCCCACCATGGCCTCAGCAAGGATCAGCACTGAGGCAGGGAAAAAGTAGGCCTGATGTAGCTTTTCAAATTGATGCTGCTTGTGGAGAGGAACAAACAGCTCGTCTCCAACTGAGGGGCTGACTCTCCTCATTTATTCATGGCCAGCCCCCTGCCTGGATGGAAATAAAAATGTTTCAAAGATGACTGTGTGGGGGAGCTGGAGGACAGCTTGGAGGCACACTGAGGTTAGCACATTAATTTTTAATCTCTGGAGACTGGGTATCCAATTATGCTTAGAGTACACAAACAACTTTGGCTGGTCTCTCCAGTAGAGATTTATCCACATAATAAAATCTGTGATGGAACTGGGCACAACAGGCTGATGCCATGAAATAATGTACACAGGTGGTTTTGCAGGACAGATGCTTAAGCTAGCAGAGGGGCAGGAGGGGACAGGAATGCATTCTCCTTAACTACATGTATTGCACAATGGATCAACCTGCACTCAGCACAATGTGCTTCATTTAGGATTGTCATTGGCCAAAGTGCTTGTGAGCATAAGATCCTGTTCAGTTGCTGTTTCTGCACAGCCACCTGCAATCAACATTTCACACAGCAAAATGTCACTGAGAATTCTTCTCCTTTAAAGGAGAGGAAGTTTTTCTCCATGTAGACACACTATCCTATTCTCCCAGGAATTAAGAAAGAGCATTTATACTAGTACACTCATTCACAGAGATGTTTCAATAGATAGAAGTCTAATGTAATTCCTATATCAGAAGTGCCTCAAAATTTGTGAGCACCAGCTGCCCCCAGAGCTGGCCTGTACTCATGGAGAGAGATGGAATAAAACAGCAGGTGTTTTGTGGCAGGCTTGGATGCACCCTGGGCTCACAAATCTCACGGTCTCGGTGCCAACATGTAGAGGAAAAGCCAGCAGAGAAAAAGTCTGAAAATGGTGTGGGATCATTTATTTTTTCAGTGAAGTTGAGGAAATGGGAAGTTGACTTTTTAAAGGGTTTTCTATAATTTCCTTTTCACAGTTCAATACTCAGGTAAAAAAATCAGAGAGTAGGTCAGAAATAAATGTTTATATAGGCAGAGGCAAGACTAGACACTGAAGACACATTTATTTGTGTCAAAGGGCTAGATAAAGCATAAAAAGCAAGCCACTAAAGCTCAAACAAAACACAGGCCAGGGTGTTGACTGGTGAACTATCTTTCATGTTGCAACAGGTAATCTATATGTGAGAAAAAACAGAAGGAGAGAGAGANCATGCCCAGCAGTTCTTAGGGGAGAGGAAGGATCTGATGCTCTGGCTCCCCACCATCCCCCTGTACAAAGGGACCATTTAATGACTGCACATTAGCAATGTGGACAATTAGCATTCACATGGAAGATAAATGGCAGCATAAATTAAATATTGCCAAGTGGAAGAGCAAAGATGCAAGATCTGAGCTCAAGNTTCTACACAGTCAAGGACAGTGAGATGTGCCAAGGAGGTGAGACGTGGGACTTGGGCCAGTCCCAGTTCTTCGATGCACACCTATTCAATGGGTCTCAGTTTTAGGTAGGTTCCTCCTATCTACATCTCTTTTCCAATATCTGGATAATTTTCTGACCTACTCAAATTGGTCTGTGCACAAAATAGAGGGGACTGGATGTGCAGAAAGACAAGAGGCTTTCAGGTCTTGATCTGGCAGCAGTTAGGGCATCAATAGTTGAATCCTGCAGAAGCCCTGCTCCCTCCTGCATCACCAGGGCTGCTGTTACTGCAGGCTCTGCAA
>VYZP01055742.1:0-10044 GCA_013400635.1 Hypocryptadius cinnamomeus
ACTTTTCCTTCTTTTATTACTTCCTTCTGTCTCTTGCCTGCTCCTTGTTAGCTCAAGCACTAATTTGTTTTTTTGTTAAACAGGCTATTGACTTAACTGTACCAAAGTTACTGTTCCCTAGAAAGAAATCTTGTCTACATAGAATTAGAAGCAGTTTCTTTGGCAGTGTTGTGAGGAGACTGAAGACGTCGTTTTCCGTTATAGACAACAGTTAAACCACTTGAAAGTGCATGTGCCTGCATCTTGTCCTTCATCCCTGCCAGGTATATCAGTATGTGACAGAAGATACCCAAATAGCTGCAATTCTGCACCAGGGGACAGGTGATCTTCCTTGGCCTGATGGTGGTTCAGAGGTTGTGATTAATCTTTGTGGGTATTTTCTTTCCTGTTGAAAAGAGATGATGTCTCTGTCAGACCACCGCTTGGATGATGTCTAAAACTTGGAAATCCCAGACTTGACTTGCTTTGTTGTACAGAGCTGAAGAATGGCAGCTCTGCCTGTGTTTTCCAAGCATGGGAAAGTTGCTGTGAGGTCTGCTGGAGTGTTTACCTTTTCCAGAACAATTCTAGTTATGCTGTATTTTCAGCAGTACTGACAGTCTAGAGGCTCTTCTTTGCCTAGTTTAAGATACCTTGTTGCTGACTTTTTGTAATGCTTGTTGATATTCATATCATTCCCAGTTAGCTTTTGAACTTACCTGCCTTGATCTGTTTAACTAGGTTTGGAAAGATTTTTCTGTGTGGTTTCACAGTTACCTGTGTGTGCTACAAGACCTCTAGAGATTGTTTTAGGGTTATTTATTGCCTTACTTCCGTGTTTCAAAGGGTAGCAGTAGCATTCCAATGTCTGCTACTGGGAGTGAGGGTGAGTAGTAGGTTGTTGCAGTGTCTCTGGTCCTGGCTAGCCTCGAGGGGAATGGAAAGCAACATTCCTATTCCACTTTCTGGGTTTTGCTCAGCGGTGGGGGAGGTTTGGTGCAGCAGCCAGTGGTATGGCAGGAATCTGTACAGAGAATAGAAGATGAAAGGGTCGGGTGCTCCACATGAGCCAGAGGCATTTAGGATTAGGCTGCCTTCCCTAGGTTACTTTCAGAGCCCTGAAGACTGGGAATCCTTCATGGCCTGGAGAAGGATAGCAAGCTGACTTGACTCTGACTTCTGTCAGCAGTGTTTAAGTTATCTCTTAAACTGACAGTGTGGAAAAGCTTTGTGTGTTAATTGATTTGGACTCTGATTTTTTTTTTTTTTTTTCGGTTGGTTTTCAGTAAATTTATGGTATTTGAATAAGCAGGGCTTTCAAAAGGATGGTTCATCAGGAAGGGAGAGGAAGATGAGAGTTTTGTTCCAACCTCTGCTAATCTACAAACTATTTAACCCTTTTCAGGCATCTGTGCTGATGTACTGTGGGTGAGCTTGGTCTGCTTTTTGTATCTTCTGGTTACTTCATTGACAGAAGTGTCAGGGCTCTTGGATATTCCAAGAGATTATATTGTTTTTTGTTAATTTTTCCCAGAAGTACTTTCTTGAAGAAATAAAATGGTGAAGGACATGTTCAGAGTGGATTGTTTGCTTTTATTGGGATTTTTTCCCTTTCTTTCTCAAACCCAAGACTGTGACTCTTACAAATGAGATGAAAACATTTTTTTGCTACATGTTACCTGGAGAGACTTCCTGTGCTTCAAGAACAGAACTCTCAAAAAAATGTAACATTTTTGCTTTTAGAGAAAACAATCACTTGTCTTAATGTTTCTGCTCCCTGGGTAACCTGGATGCCAGAAGCCTCAGATCCGCTTTCAGAAGGATTATTCTTCTGGTGCTAATGATTGAAGCACAGTGCCTGCAAGTGGAGTGGTGTCTTGAGCAAATAAATCATTATTCTAATGCAGCCGGTGTATACTGAAGAGGTGCATTCTTTGCCTCAATTCACAGTCTCCAGGGCCTCAATTTAGAAAACCATATTTTAAAGCTGTTAAACAGCACCTGTTTGTCTATTTGGAACATACAGAGAGAATTTTCTGTGTCAGATAGTGATAGAAGATACAAATTTCATTGGTATCTGGAACATGGTATCTGTTTTAATGCTCTGAAAAGTATCTGAAACTTCTGTAATAGGTTAGGTCAGTATGGTGATTCTGGTCTACAAAGCTTAGACCTGTTTGACTAAGATAGGTGGGAGAGGGAATAGACAGCATGTAGCTAATGAATGTATTTAATCTCTTTTCTTAGCCAGTTTTCTCCACTTTATTGGGGAGCTCCTAATGTTTCACCTAACAAAACTCTGAAAATCGCTGGGCAATGATTAAACCCTCCTTGACCTTGATGGATTAGTCTGCAAAGGGACCTGTGCACCCAGAACTGTGCTGGTGTTCACTTGGGAGTTAGGTAGTCTCTGGGTTTGGTGTTTAAGAGGAAAAAAAATGAAGCACAGTGACTTCATGGTTTTCTAGTGACACCTTGTTACATTAAGTGAGGAAACACGGTGTTAGGTGTTGTAAGACAAATCACTTGCTTTGTAGATCCTCACATGCACCTTGGGACCACTTGTGATTTTCACAAAAGACAGTCCTCTAGATCTATTCCTGTAGAATATGGACCTTCAAATGTTTTGTTTGTAATTCTTAAATGTTTGCGTATTTCTCTAAGTTTCCTAGCTAGCAGAACACTTCTGTTTTAATTTGCTTGCTTCCAAGTAATTTCTCAGCTTGCCTTCTTAGAATTGGGCTGCTATGCTGCACTATATAATGATGCACTGTCCCAAAGTGCATCATTCTTTTCTATATAATATTCTGTCAATGTTTCTCAGTTGAGACCTCCTCAGATTATGTAGAGGCACACATGTCCCTTTCAAGTTGCATGTAAAAGTCAAGTTCTGTTTCCACTAAAACCCAAAAGAATATAGCCGGTGGTTTCACAAGTGTGTTTTCCAGATTTGTCCGAATTTCTCATGCAAAGGGCAGCATGAAATTTGGATGCTAGTTATGGAGGATATTTGTTTTGGTGCAAATGGCAAGAAAATATGTACATTGTTTTTAATTTCCTTAAGAAATGTTTTACATGCTTTGAATTACTTGAGATTTCTAAATGCAGCTCTAAAAATCTGTGTCTTGAGATGTGGTTTTTATGAGAACAGGGAGCTAAAAAAGAGTCCAGTTGCCCACTTGTTTTTTAGTAGTTACCACACCCTTTTTGCTTCATTCCTGTAAACCAGAGCAGGATTTCTCTGGCAGTCACTTATGTAATGGTTCAGCCTCTGCTGTCAGTCTCCCTGCAGTTCACTGTTTTAGTATCATGAGCTGCCTGAGCTTTTTGCAGGCTGTATACTAGTTTTTCTTTTCTGTCAGGACTTCATAAACATTTGCAAAACCTAAAATTACAACTTACAACTTGTTTTCTGCTATCTCCAGATTCAGTTAAAGAGTTCTAGAGAAGGGGAGATGTGGGCTCTAGTCCAAAAATGTCTTGGGGAATAAATATTTCCATTTGAGCCCGTAGGATATATTTCATTTTGAAAAATGAAATTTACTTTTCTCCTTGTGACTGTTTTCAAACTTTAGCTAACGCAGAGCTGAATCTTAGCACTGCAGTATTCCTGCCAACTTGAGTGATTTTTTTTCTCTTTTTTTTTTTTAACATCTTGAAGCTCTGTTGTTGAGAGGTGTCTTGGATATGCTATGTTTCTCCTTCATTTGATTTATCTTTCTTTTTGTACTTGATGATAGTTGTTAACATTTTGAAACTTCCCTATAATATGTTCTTTAAATGACAGTGCAAAAACAGGTTCTGAGGCTCTGTTCTGGTGTTCCCCTGGAGTGTTTTTGATCCCGTTCAAGCCAGCATGTAGGTTAAAGTACCGCAGTGAATGTACTTGATTAGGTCTGATGCCAGTGGGGTTGTTCTGTGTAGCGCAGCGTGTCAGTTCCCTGGGGCTCCTCCTGTCTTAAGAGTCCCGAGGAAAGGACATGGGATGTAAAATTTTGTTGATGTTGGAAGAGAATTTTGAGGAGGCAGTAAAGAGCTGAAACGACTGCGTGGTGGAAGCACTTAGATGCATTTAAGAGTAATTCTTGCTTTAGGTCAGCTGTGTAGCTTGGCCGGGCAGCCCAGGCGGGTGCTGGGGAGCAGCGCAGTAACGGGAGCGCCCAGGGCTGCGCTGCCCCGGCCAGCCAGACGCTGTGGTTGGGAGGTGGGTGGTACCGTCAGCTATGGTTAAGCTTTTAGCCTTAATGAGTCAGCTATAGGCAGGGGACTGCAAGCCAAGCCTTTGCCTTTCAGCTCCACTTCCTCTTAGCTGCAGAGGTGATGTCACCATTGTGTGAATGCTATATTACTTCTCCTTTTATGGAGATGAACAGGCTTGAAAGGAGAGTCACTCATGCAGAGGAAGTGGGTGATAAAGGCCTGGTGGGATGTTCTGTAACTGAGATGTGGAGCTTAAATTGCACATTCTCTTCTAGCTTTCTAACCTTTTTCTTCTCCCATCCCAAAACATTTGAAAATAAAATTCAGGACTTTGGAGCTGTATTAATTTATCAATTATGCCAATGTATTTGACCTCAGCAGTTCAGCATTCATTCACACTTGTTGTTTTGCAGTAGTATATTTGGTTGAGTACTTTCTATGTACAAAGATGTCTCTCTTGTGAAAACAAATTTTGGTTTAATTAAGTTTTTACTGTATGCTGAAGCAGTGAGCAGTCTAAAATGCAGTCTTTTATTCTTGGACGAAAGAAAGTAAAGAATGAGTTACGTATTATGGGTTTTTTTACATAGTAAAATTAATCTACTGATCTTATTATACCATACTGCTGCATAGTTTAAATTTGAAGGATATTTTACTTCCTGAATTTCTGGATGTTTGAGGCTGCTGTGTCTTGTGATCACTTGAATACTATGGTGATGAGAGCTGAAGAAGAGCCTAGATAAAAAGCTTTCCTTGTCAGCCGGTTTGAAATACAGAACTGTTGCTATAATTAACTAATGAGTTGTTATTCTGGATTGTTTTTAATAAGTGACTCTGTTTAGAACTGAAAAGCAGGTGCAGATTTCTTTTAATCAGGCGTTTCTTGATTGTGTTATTATAAGCAACTGAGTTTATGGTACCCAGCACATTCTCTTTTGGTGAGTAGGTTGCTTGCACAACTGACAATGAAGTAAAGGCAAGTGCTGACTGAAGTAGTGCAGTACGCCCATGCTGAATGATCCTTTGAAAAAAAAAAAAAAAAGGGGGGGGGAGGTGGCCTCTTGCCTGGACAACTGAATTCTGATTCATGATGGCACAAGTCAGTATCATATGGAGAACAAATATTGGCATTTGAAACTGTTCTTAATTTGAAGAGTATCTAAGAGTTATGCTTTGTATGTGTTAGCTCTTTGCCCCTTTGGTTGGCTCCAGTTTCCTGTTGCTCAACACATTATTTGAGTTGTCTGTCTATACACAATTAGAAGAATTCCAGCTATCCCAATGACTGCTGCTTTGCAGTCCTGGGAAGGAATTTCCCCCGGATTGCAAATAGGAATGTTGCCTTTTATGGCAGTGTCTGCGTGCTCCCAGAGACTTGCCTGCACTCGCAGGTACGATCCTGCTGACTTAAAGCAGAGGTGACTAAGACAGCTGCAGTGGGCCACCAGGAAAGTGTATTGGGGGAGGAAAGCTTCATGCCAAGAGGATTTCACACACTGTCTGTGGCTTTTCCTGCCTGACCACCTTTCAACATCTTGCTCTGTGTTAAGGTGATGAAAAATCCTGTGCTTGCCCCTTTGGGACTCCTTAGGGTTAATCCAGGGTGCTGTGGCTACCTTGCCTTACTGGAACAAGGCTGGAAAGAACTTCTCAATCAAGTATGAGAAAACTTGGCATGATCAAGAAGTGTTCAGTGCCAAAGAACTGCTTGGTATTATTATCTGATGTTGATCATCTCTTTCTGTTGAGCAGTTAGTTTATCTGTCTGCTTACTGGTATTCTTTTGCTGGATCATCTCTAGGATGGAAATGGGAAAGCAGGTGCTATTCAAGTGCCAGGGGCTCCACTGCCTCTTTGAGAAGCCCCAGCTCATAATTCCAAGATCAGAGCTGGTTACCAGCAATAAGGACCACCTTATTTAGAGTTACCTTTTTAAGATGGTTTTTTTCTTTCTCTCAAATCTACTTCTTAGAAGAGCCTCTGTAGTACCTGAATGCGAGCATAACCTTTTCTGGACAAGTGAACTGCTTGTTTTTATTCAAGCTCTTGAAAGTCAGATGTTATTCAGAGGCACAGTCTTGTCCTTTCACATAGCTGCTTTGTGGTGCAGAATTGTACTCAGGTGTTGTACTACTGAAGAATACATTTCCTTAGGCAATCCATAAATGAGTCATTAGTTATTCCCCTGATCCACCCTCAAAGTGCCCAGTCATGCAGAGGGCTGGCATGTGCCTGCTGAGCCCTTGACCCACTGGGAACCTTAAATGTGTGAGGCCTTTGGAGCTGGCTAACATCTATTCTTGGCCGGGCCTTCAGCAAAAGGAGTGTATATCTCAAAGGCAGTGAATAAATTCAGCACTTGAAAAAATGAATATGCAATTTAAGTAAAGCTGCAGTGTCTAGTTTTGAAGGCTTAAGAATTTGCCAGACCAAAACTGTTTGAGTGGTGATTTTCCTCTACTTGCTTTCTTCCAGACTTGGGGCTGATGCTCTTTCTGAGAACAGTATTAGCAGGGTAATGGCAGGTAATATTCTAAGTTTTAACAGGAAAAAAGCAGATTATTTTCTTCTCATTTTTTGTGCTCATCTGCATACAATCAGTTTCCAGTAAAGATGCTTAAGAGCAGGAGTTGCTTATACTTAGCATGTGAACCTAATGCTTCCATTATTGGCTTCAGAATATTTTAAGATGGAATCTGAAACCTGTTAGGTTTGCCAGCTTTCCTTATTCCACAAAAATGTGTGCAAAGGCTAGATATATTCCTCTCTTTTTAAACTGTGTGTATGGGA
Source organism: Hypocryptadius cinnamomeus (assembly GCA_013400635.1). NCBI lineage: Eukaryota > Metazoa > Chordata > Aves > Passeriformes > Zosteropidae > Hypocryptadius > Hypocryptadius cinnamomeus. Next base: position 6,970 of record VYZP01055742.1, read on the forward strand.
GATTTTTCTTGATTAATGTGGCATTCATGCTGTTAGTACTGAAATGCTAAATGTGCTTGCAGCAGCAGTGTTTAAGGGTATAGAAAGAGGTTTTAGGTACTTGAAATCTATCAGACTAGAAAGCCTTCCCTAATTACAGCTCAATCTCTTTATCTTGTACAAAACAACTTGAATGGTGACTTAATTATATCATCTAAGTACTGTCTGGTGGGAAGAATACTGAGCTATGAGGAAAAGGAATAAAAAGAACCAGTAGCTAAAATGTGGAGACAGTCACACAAACATACTGTTGGATGTCACCAATTACTGAAAAAAATTATTGGAGAGATCCAGTGAATTGTATACTCTCATGGATATTTGAGGCTTGCTTTCTCTCTCTTTAGAGAGTAGATGTTAGTCCAATGCAATGAGTGGAAAAAGGAAAGTGGCAATACCTGAAGGAAATCTAACTGCTGCAGTGTTACTGAGCTTCTCAGACTGAATGATCTGGGTGTTCTCTGGTCTGGATTTAAAAACAAACAAACACCTAATATCAAACCAAAAAACGTCCCAGCCTAATGGGGATTTTGAGTTTGGTGGCACAGTGTGTTCTGAGTGCCCCAGTGGCTCTTGTGGGCTGTCAGTCAATGACTTGCTGTGCCCACCTGTTCTATGTTTCACTGTCCCTGTGATGAGAACAAGCTACTTGAGGCTGTTCTGGTGTAGGCACAGGCACTCTCCAGTCTTCCTAGTGCTCCTAGCTTATTCCTGGTGTGAAGAAATGGGATGGGACCTGGGTGGAGGTGGGTGGGCACAGGGTGGAGGGCAGGGGTGAAAGTGAAACAGGGCAGAATCAGTGGAGTGTGTGCAGGAGCTGTGGGATGAAGGCATGATGGAAGGACTGGTCAGGACTGTGCATAACAAAGTGGAATCATAGGTGAATGCTGGCAGGAAGTTAAAGATATGGGAGAAGATAGTGGTGAATGGGCTGGGTGAATTAAGTTCTGTAACTGGAAAGATATCCACAGCTGGGAATTGAACACAGGCATTAGTATGTCTGCTGGTATGTCAACATAGAAAAGAAAATGTTTCTGTTGTTACCAACTGCTGTGTTAATACAGTAGGGCATGGTGCCACAAACAATCAGCTGTATAAGATGTAGGCTGCTGCTCAGTCTTCTAGTTTTTGGGTCCAGTCTGTACAAAATAAGTAACAAATATTTCGTCACTGAGCCTCCAGTATTTGTTTTGGTCTGAAAGCCTCTGTTTGATGTGAATCTTTGGTATTTGTAACAGTTGCTGTCCCACTTTCCCCCTACCTCTTCCATTTTCACTGCTCTGCTGATAACTTTTGTAAGTCAGTATGGGCCCACTCCAATAGGGGCTGAAGAACAAGTAGATGCACATCACACTGTAGCTGTATCATAAAGAAACATTCAGTAGGAGACTCCTTTAGTGTTTGTAGAAAAATTGTAATGCAAATAATACTCTTTCTGAATGAAGAAAACTAAATTGTTGTGGTGCCATTATACTTTGGCATATAGTAGGAGGTGGGTGTCTTGCCAGAGAAGGGGTTACTTGGCTGTGTTTCTGAAGATACTTGTCAGTGTTTACTAGTTCCTGGTGTCTTTGGTGTTGATTTCATTCTGTCAGAGAAATTTATTTTTAGAGTTCTAGTCTGACTACTCTTTTAAAATTTTTTCTAGATCGAGAAGATCAGTCCATCCTTTGCACGTGAGTATTTCCAATTGTCTGCATGTCAAAGTTTGTGTTTCTATGTTCTTGTAAAAAGGAGGAACTCTCTTAATTTTAAGTGCTGGTAGTGGAATTACAGAATCAGGTAACAATGGAAAGTCAAGAAAAGTCCCACTGCAGTTCCTCCAATATATAATTCCTTCTGCAAAATAACTTTTGTAATAAATGGAGGAAGGGTGTCTTTGAAACAGCCCCTTTGCTCAAGCTACTAAAGAAATACAGCTTTGTCAATGGAAAAGGCTTGGAGTGATCCTTCAGGTTTGATGCAGCTGTTATGTTTAAGTACATGCATACTGATGAGGCTGATAGAGTAACAGATACTCTTGATGCAGCAGTTTGTCTTCTAGACACACTAAAATTGATTGGCTCTCAGCCATGCTTAAGGAATTGGTATGTTTCTTCTTGCAGTCAGGAGGCTTCCGTTTGAAAGATTTACTTCATTACCTTTCACCCCAACCTCTACAGCAGCCTCCAAGCTATTCCTCAGCCACTTGACAGTCTTTGTATCCAAGTGACTAGAAAGCACAGCTCTTTATTGCCTTCCATGTTGCAGTCCAGCTGCAGTCCAGCTTTTTTCCCCTTGGTTTTAAGGGAGGCGCTACAATGGCCAGAATGCAGTTAAGGATGTCAGTAGCCCTTTTGGGATTAGAAATATGATAATGTCCCCTTACATCTTGTTTGTGGATAACTTGTAGATTTTCTTTACAGAGGTGAATCAGGAGCTGGTAAAACAGAGAATACCAAGAAAGTTATTCAGTATCTGGCTCATGTTGCTTCCTCGCACAAGTCCAAAAAAGACCAGGTAAGACCTAGGTTTAATGATGCTTTATTGCTCTGCTGACTTTGGACACTAAATATGTATTGGCTGATGTTGGTAAAAGACATATTGCTCAGTGGAAGCTTAGATGTTAACATCTGTCAGGGGACTGTGGAGGTCAGTGAACTATGAAACAACAAGACTGTCAAAAATTGCAAGTCAGGGAACACTGTTCGAAGCCATAACTCCTTTGAATTCAGTGGATCTACAGTGGGCGTAAACTCATCCACAACCCCTTGAATTCTTGGGCAAGTGCATGGGCAAGAGCTGCTATAAAGGCATCACCTGTACTGATCTTTTCACATGGTTNCACCTGTACTGATCTTTTCACGTGGTTGTATTGCTTATAACCAGTCTAGGCAGTTTAAAACTAATCCTTCTGTGGGGGAGTTGTTCCTTTCTTCTGTACCATTATAGATTAGGTCTGGCCATTACATGTACTGTCTCAAAACTGGAGAATACAGTGACAGGCTAGTGGACATCAGCTAAAAACTTAGAAATTGTCAGAAAACATTAAAAGGGGGG
>VYZP01055749.1:1689-30045 GCA_013400635.1 Hypocryptadius cinnamomeus
TGTAGTTAATTTGGTTGAAATGAGGTTAACTAGAGAAGGAGTAGTAACTGAGGATTCATTAGACAGAATCACTCTCCTTACTTTGAAGGCACTTTTTTGACCTTTGTGAAAGACTCCTATCAGTGAAATAAAATTTAAAGCTGAATCAGCAGAGTATGAGAATGAACAAGGTGACTGAAGTGCATATGATTGATGTAGGCTATAACTAGGCTGATGATGAATAGTAGGATTTATTCTGACAAACTAGAAATATTTCTATATAGCCATGTCAATGAGTTTATAAATTACTGCTGAGTTTCTTACTAGATACCTTAGCAATATTCTGAGACCCCATTTTCATGGATGAGGCCTCTTTTAGCTTCCTCTGGGCCAGGATTTCACCTCTTCTACAGGTGGTTTTGAGAACTGTGCTAACAATGTAGTGTGAGATTGTTTTATCAAAAAACCTTTAGTACCTTACTGCTCCAGTATGTATTCTAAAAATAGCCAATTTTTTTCATAATTCATGAGTCACAAAGCATTAGAATACTGAAAAAAATTACAGACTTACAGTGTTTTTCTCCAGTGGCTGATCCAAACATTAACTGGAGCTGGGGCTTGTTCTTACAAGGATAAAGTAATGAAAAAAGAAATGCAGCTATCATCAGTTGTGAAGATATTAGTACCCTTGAATAGCTCTGGCTTCATCAACAGCTGCATTTTCATGCACATAACATGGAGATTTTATTTGTTAAGAAGGCTTGCAAGGCTGCATCAACATGTAATACAGTAGTTGATTCATTCTTTTTGGACAGGGATTTGTCTTACTTTGGTTATCCCAGAACCTGCTGCTTCTACTGTAACAATTCCTGTAGCTGTTGACTCTTTTGGTGTGAGATAAAGAAATACATTGTTTATTTCAGTACCTTCTGAATTCTGATGCTTCTGTACACCATGCAAAAACATATTCGTTCTTGCCATTGGTGAAATGTTTCCAATATCCACCAAGTAGCATTTTGACAAGGCACTATGTTTTCTTCTCATAACTGGAACAGCCAGCCATGCCAGGAGAATAGTGTGAAGGACAGGATTTCCAGCAGGAATATAGGAGATATGACATGTCTATGACCTGTGGGCAAATTGTACCCAGTTAAGTATCTTAGGATTAGGTATTTCCTCTGCGCTTGTACTGGCAGATTTGGCAGGGAAGAGTAAGAAATGGCAGGTTCTTGAGGGCTGCCTGGAGGTTGGTGTGGTGTACTGTGTGTTCTGATCAGTCCAGACAGTTGGGGAACAGAAGATGTACTCCATCCAGATGTAAATCCTACCAGAGGTGAATAACTTCTCCAGTTTTCTCAATGACAGAGTGGCATAACTTACAAAAGAGCTTCATCATTGCTGGTAAATATGCATTGGGATAAAGATACAGCTTGATTAGCAAGTCTAATCATAGACAATACAAAATTTTTATGTGTTTGTAGATACTGGAATGGCCCCACTAGAAAATTGAATGGGAGATTAATAGCAAAACCATGTATTTTTTATCTCAGCTTCATTGTGAGATCTTTTGTTATGAACAGTCTGATTCAAATGAACTGTACAATACTCAGATAAGGGTAACTTTTTGATTCTTTATTTTTGTGCATGTTTGTTAAAACCATTTAAAGAATAAATCTGAAAATAATACAGGAATTGTTTGTGTATGCCAGCAGAGTTACTGCAGAAGCGCAATCCTTATAATGACCATATTAATGTTTTTCTGAAAACTTATGTCTTTAAAAAGCCACAGCTCAATGGCAGATGCAAAACAAAAACCAGAAAAATACCACACTGCTTGTTATTGGACATCAGCAGTGTATCAGCCATGTATTTGAATAACCAAGTATCCACCCAGGTGTCTGATATCAAGTTGCTCAGAAGGATGGTATTAAAGTTGGACCAACACTGGGCAGTCAAGCAGCTCATGGATGAAGGTGTTTCCATGCTGTTGAACAAGTGAATGCCTGACTGTAAGCAGGGAGTCTTGGAGTAGGAACAGGATGTCCAAAATACCACCAGTAGACTTAATATTTGAAGTGTTGTAGTGTGTTGTACTTAGAGCCCCTCCTCCTCTGCCAGTGACCAATACCCCATTTTTCCAAAGCAGGAGAAATATCCCTAACTCTTCTTTCGTTTGGTTCAAACTACATTTGGTAAGAAATCATTTCCACTGGTGTGTTGCAGTTGCCAAAAAGGATTTGCTATACAGCTCTTCTAAGGGAGTTACCACCAACAGGCAGCAAAGTACTAAAAGAAAATACCCTCTTGTTTGAGTACGCAGCTGGGCAGCTCCAGTGGGGAAACAGGCTGGGCTTTCCTTTGAGATGAAGTTGTGGATGAACTTGCCCTTTTGACAGCTTTGGTGTTTGGAGTATCCAGAACTCTACCAGACTTCTGTATTCCTGACTGTTTCTTCCTGTACCCTCCCACTGCAATTCTGTGATTTTGAAATGGTTCTTACAGAGATCTGCACCAGAAGCACAGCGAGCTCCTGGGCTTGACATCCACCCAGGGATGCTGCTGTGGGCTGTCTGTCCCCCTGTGGTGCAGGTGTGCATTTTTCAACTAACCTGTTGCCACATACTGCCCTCTGTCCTGCCAGGACTTGTTTGGCTATTCAGAGAGGGGTCTGTTGTGTACTTGAGGGTGGGTGTTTGGCTTCAGCAAGGTCCTTTTCCACAACCTGGTGCAGTATGTTGAACCATTAATGCTGTACTGGTGTTTGTGTTTCATATTTGTTCAATTTTGATGAAATGCTGATGAAAAGTCCATGTCAGTCTCAGACTGATGTATTAAATATGATTTTTCTTAAACAGCACAGCAAAGGTGCAGCTTTGCCTAAATTCATTCAGCACATATGTTCCATTTTCCTGGCACATAGATTTTCTCCAGAACAGGATTTCTAATATGCAAATAGTTTCTTTTCTGTATTCAATTCTTGTTCAGGGAAGTATGTGCTGCACATTATTTCATGTACCTTCTTCAGATAGTTGAGTTCAGAGGAATAAAAGAGGGCTGGGAGGGCTGGGAAATTGAGCTTTGCTAGCAGGCTTTCCTGGAGTTTGTACATTGGTACTTCAGCAGCTGAGCACCTCCTGTGTCTTCATGGAGGTAATGAGAGTTTTCAGATAGGCACCTCCTAAATCCCAAGTCAGAGAATAGTTGTGAAGAGAGAATAGCCAAGAGTGGCGTAAGTAACCTCTCATTAAAACAACCTTGCCAGATGAGGGAGCATGTTGCTACAAAATCCAGCAAAATTGTACCTGAGAGACGGTGATGGAAAGCAAAGTTGTTTACCACTCTGTTGGCAAAAGCCTTGATTATATTCTCGCTGTTTGCGTAATTTTTCTTTAGTTTAAGAGTTTTTACAATATTTATGATGGTGCTGTTTCTCCCTCTACCCCATTTCCATCACTACAATCCCAGCTGTGGTTTTTTCTTCCTCTGCCACTGCACCCAGTGCACTGAGAGTTCCCACCTGGACCACCAGTTTCTGTGGGGAAGTGAGTGCCCTGCTCTGTGATGCCAGCCCTGGTGTTGCCATCCTGGAGCAACTCAACATCTCAGACTTGGGATGGCAACAGCAGAGAGTGGTTGTTTTGTCTTGCAGGGTATAGGAACTTCAGCAAGATCCCTGAAAAAGAAAGACGTGATGTGAATAAGCAAAAACATCTACAAGGGAGGCAAATTATGTTACTCGTGTGCAATTACAGCAGTTCCTGAATTCCAGCTGCATGGCTGAATGAATACCCATCCCATTTCCTCACATTTACATTTTTATGCTGTTTCTGATTATTTCTTAAGGATGCAAATCATTAGGAAACAGCAAATAACTGGGAGTTCTGCTCAAACTTTCTGAGAACAGTGTCATGTTGAGATTTGGGAATTTCAGAGAAAATGAGAAGAACAACCAAAGACAAGTACATGATTTCTCCAGTGATGTAAACAAACCTGTAGCTCCTGCCTCCCGGGAAGGGGAGCTTCCTTTCTGTCAGCACAGGCTCTTTCACTTGACTGCGCCTGGGGCTGGGGCATGTGCAGGAACCTTAAGTAACTTCTTCAGGGCTACTCTTCACTTCCAGCAAGATAGAACATGTCTGGAGCTATCAGTAAAGAGATGTGTTTATGTATCCTGAGTGTGTTGCTTTTCAATGGCTTAGAATCCTTTACAAAAATCTTATCTAATGTCAAGAGTGCAGCAGGGGTCTCTTTGGTTGATTATAGGAAAAGCAAATATGATGGTTGTGCAAATAGTCACAGTTACTTTCTGCAAATGCCTCTGTTGTTCACCATCCAGTTTCTTCTTTTAAAGTCAGACCGCTGAAGAGACTGAAGCTGATCCCTCTGATCCATTTGGGATGTATTTACAGAAATAAGTAATCTCATTCCTAAAACATAGGGAAGCAGGGGATTAGACTGAAAATTCAAACTGCTCTGTATTGGCTAGCCCTCATACTACAGGAGTCAGAAGTCCTGATTTCAGAATGCTACATAAATATGTGTCTGGTTTATATTTTCCTCAGATGGTCCAATTTCATGAATTTTTGGTGTGGAAAGCAATTAGATGTGTGACCAGGGGCAGCTGTTTTCCATCGGTAGCTAAAGAATAGCTCATCCATCAGAAAAGACAGCAATGTCTTTGCATGTTCACAGCTGAAGAGATACAGAGATAGTGGAGGAGGTCAGGTGGTGCTGCTGTTTACTTCAAGTTCCCTTCTTGGGGAAGTGAGGATGGTGAAAGAGCACAGTAAGATCATGAATATCAAATGATACTCTCAGTAAGACATGGATCACCACAGGTTTCTGATGATCCAAGGTCTGTGACTAGAGGCTGCCTTTACAGCAGTTGGATTCTCTTTGGGGGGTGTCATCTTTGATGCTCCTCAAACTACTGAACCAGTCAAAGGAGAGAGAGAGGACACCTTTTCCTGCCTTTGTGCCAAGCTGCTGCTGTTGCACTTTTCAGCTGAGAAGGATGTAAAGTTTGGAGCATCTGGGAACGTGTTTGGACACAGAGGTCTAGAATGGTTGCATGGATCACTGTGTGGAACAGATCTACTCCTCATTCAGCTTGTTTAAATCACAGAAGAGAACCAGTCTCAACAGGGATTGGGCTAATCCTTTTTTCTGTTTGTGTCAAACAGTCCTCGCTCATTAAAAACTGGAATTTCTTTTTGCTTGAAATGAGTAAGTCAGCATGGGCTGCTTACCCAGTTCCAACTCTGACTGCTGAGAAAGTCATTATTTATTTTTAGCAGGTTAAGAAACATCATTCATGCTAACCTTTTTTTCTTTTGAATTCTTTTCTACAGATGCCTTCCAGAAATCTTTGGATGTTCGATATGTTACTATAGATATATAGTAAAATTTTGACAGCTTTCTTATTGCTCAAAACCTGAGGTTCCCTACAGAGACCTTTTCTTCACTGTAGCCTTATTGCCAAGTTGTCAGAGCATTAATTAAACTAGAAGAATAAGGCATTGCATGTAATTTCCTATACTGGATGCCTTCATGTCAGGGACATATCTCCATGGTAAGAACCTGTATATAAACAAAAAATAAGCCTGGCAACAGTACAAAAGCTCATGCAGGCTTTTAAGTGAGAAACATGGCAAAAGAAAATACAGAGTTTAAAGTAAAGTATTTCTTGGGAAAATGAAGAGTGCTGAATACTGCAGTCATTAAGAACAAATGTGATTATTTTGTTTGGCTATTTGGAATATTCTAATGCTATTTTTAATCTCCATATTTTAGGTATTTATTGGCTCAAATCTGAAAAGTTTTCTTATTCTAAACCCCCCCTCATTTATTATAGGTAGACTTACTGTTCCTTAGTGGGATTATGGATTCTCTGTACAAGCACATAAAATTATGTATAGTAAAACTTTATTCCTTATAAACTGCTAATAATTTGCATACTTTTCATTTTGCTGCATGGATCAAAATATCTTTGTATACTATACATCACGTCTCAATTTGATATGCATTTACTCTGCCATTTAGAAGCCAAAAATACAGCACACATGTTGATGTTTTTCCTGCAATAAAATGAATAGATGCTCAAACTATAATTGCAATCCACTGTTTGCTAAACCTGCAGGCAGAGCCAAAGCACTACAGAAAAAGGAGTATTTTTCAATTTTTTTCCTCACATTTTCAGGGCTGTGTGTTTTTGTGACTCTTCAAAAAATAAATTTGATCATTTGCTGCCAAACTGAAAGAAAAAAAGATATTTTCAAGAGCCGAAAGGAGAAGATTGTGCTTTGGGGATTACAAGGTGAAAGGGATAAAACTGTCTGGAGGATAAAACTGCTGTGTGTACACAGGATCTTCCCTTTCTTCTTGCCACATACAGGGCAGTTCCTGAGGGGTTGCATACAAAGACTCTCCATGAAGGGGAATACCGCAATTGTTTGTACCTGGCTGTGCCACTGAGGCTTGGGGTGAGCAGAGAGACATCCATCACTTACAGGCTGGGTTGTGGGCCTGGCCAAGAGCACAGGAGTGTAAACTTCTGTGCCACTGAAAAGGGACTTGGAGAGCACTGGTAGTGTCTTCTTTCTCAGCCAAACACAAGAGCACTGGCAGTCTCTCAACATGTTACTTGAAATGTTTTCCAGCTTGAAAAATCCTTGCTCTTGTGAGGAAGCTCAGCTCCATGCATGTGTTTCTGGGCTGGAGCTGTGTGACTGCTCTCCATACCAGCATTCACTCCTCCTCCAGGAGCTCCATGTCCAAGGTGGGCAGTGTGGCCAGAGCTCTTGGTGTCTCTGGGGTGACTGTATTGTTTTAGGCAGGTAGATGGAGTGGCTGTGCTGCCGGGAGCTGCCTGTAGCAGCACATGTAGTACATTCCTCTTGGTGTCTTCATAGAATCACAGAATGTGCTGAGTTGGAAGGGGCCCGTCAGGATCCTTGAGTCCAACTTCCTGCACAGCCATGCACAGTCACACGCTGTGCCTGAGAGCATTGTCCAAACACTTCTTGAACTCTGTCAGGCTTGGAGCTGTGACCAGTTCCATGGGGCGCCTGTTCAGTGCCCAACCACCCTCTTTGGTGAAATACTCTTTCCTATTAGCCGGCCTAAATCTCCCCCAACACCATTTCAGGCCATTCCTGTGGGTCCTCTCACTGGTCATCACAGAGCAGAGATCAGTGCCTGCCCCTCCTCCTCCCCTCATGAGGAAGTTGTAACTGCAGTGAGGTCTCCCCTCAGTCTCCTCCAAGCTGAACAGACCAAGTGACCCCAGCCACTCCTCATATGGCTTCCCTTTCTTGCCTGCCTGTCACTGGTGTTCTTGGTGCATGTGCAGCAGTACAGCAGGGGTGCCAGTCTCCGAGTTACTCTTCAGAAGAGCAGTTTCACCCTTGTGCTGCTTTGATCCTGTACAAACCCTTCCCAATAAATCCTGTAAGATGCCTGGCTGGCTGTTTGCTGAGGAGTCAGTGGTCAGGTATTTTACATCTCAGGTAGCCTATGAAGCTGTACCTGGGAGCAAACAGTGATTCAAGCACACCCTGAGGGGTTTGGGGCCAGCCCTTCAGGGATGAGTGAGAGGTCTCCTTCTTCAGCTCAAAGCAGTCACCCCTTCCGACACTCTGGGGTAGTCAGGAGCTCAATTTAGTGCTGGGCATCCCTGGCACAAGCAGAGAAAGTTAAAGTTCTACAGTGCTGGGCCATTCTCACAACCTCCTCTGAAGTGTCAGAGTGATAGCATGAGCCTCCTGCATAGAAGAGGCAGATTTTCAGCACAGCTGCCACGTGGCGAGTTTCCTTGTGCCTGTCCTCGGAGCTGTGTCTGCCAGCAGGATGCACAGGGGCTTGTGTTCCTCTGCGCAGAGCTCGCCTCCATCCGAGGTGAGGGACAGCGCTGAGGTATGAGTGACCACTGCGAGGCTCCATGTCCTCCCTAGCTCCTTCCCTGCCACCCCTCTGCTAAAGCATCCCCAACATTACTCAAGCACTTGGATGCCTTCTCTTCAAAAAACAGTCTTTAAAAATTATTCTTTAAATTTTCTGGTAAACAGAGTTAATGCCCTAAGAGAGGAACACTTTAGGTTGCTTAGCTGTGAGTATCTTTTATTCATGAGCAGCATACACCATACATTCACCCCCTCACTCAAATCTCAAGCATTATTTCAGGCAGAAGAAAGCACATCTTTTGCATTGTAGGCTTTTGAACAATCTGAAAATGTGTAATGAAGTGGCAACACATCTCAGAGGCAATAACGTGCTGAAACATTACAAGCCTTTATAGTTAGTGGGCATTTTAAAGTCCTAACTTGTAACCAATAGAACTTTGTTATTAAATGGTTACTTTTATGTACACAAAACTTTTCTCCTTCTCCCTATGTGTATTGAGTGAACCCTAAATGATAAACTGCATCAGTGCTTTTTCTCATAAACTGCTTGGTTTTTAACTTATACAAGGTCCTTAATGTAATTTTCTCTAGTACATCCAGTAATTCCCTTTCTTTTCTGGGTGTCCCAAAGAGAGGCATACAAGAGTTCATAAATCTAGTGCAAACTTATAACCTGCTGTTTCCCCTCTCAGAATTATTTTTTAAAACACAGGTGAAATATAAAGCCTGGGGAATGCAAAGGTTGGTCTCTTCATTAATTTAACACTTTTCTTTGTGGGAAAATAAAGCACAGATGAAAAGTCTGTAGGAAAACCTGCTGGTTCAGTCCAGGGTTTGGCTACTAAGCGTATTTGGTTATCAGGAGGATTAGTTCATTGTTGCTGAAATTTTAGCTTTGATCTCTCATTATAAGTTTTTTAAATTCTGAGGATTAATTGCATTTGAGGGGAAGATCCAAAGAATTTTTCTGACTCCAGTGGGTTTTGGAGGAGGCCACCTGAGGTAAATGATAGGAAGGCCCACCTCTGCATCTTGATCCCTGGAAATGGAATTGACCTTTTCACAGCTCAATTATAGATCAGTTTATATAAATATATCTTAATGTTTGACCCCAATCTCCTTTGTGTGCCCTGGTGCAGTTGGCCTGTGAATACCATGGTCTCCTGTCAGCAAAAGGAGACGAGATATTTGCTCAGATGTTCAGAGTCAACAGCCCAGCAGAGATGGCCTCAACTGAGGCTCTAACTGGGGCAGGTTGAAAAGCTTGGACCAGCTGTGTGAGCTGAACAAAGCTTTCTGCTTGTCACCTTTGGTACTTGGCTGCCAATACTCCAAATTTTGCATTTAGCAGTACTTCATAGCTGTATGGATTTTGAAGGTGGTGTTTCTCTTCCAGCTGTAGTTTCTTCATCAGAGATAAGGCAGCCTCCTGTGCCCAACAAATGCAGTTTTTACCCCTGCTCGGGGAGGAACACAAGGGCTCAAATGAGAGCTGTGCTACTGAATACGCAGTGCCTGGGGCAATCCAGCTCGTGTGGGCACCCACAGATTCAGCACCCCTGATCCTCATGGGGTGTGTGAGGCTGGAGAGCAAAGCCCCAGCTGAGCATCTCTGAGCCTTCCCCGTTACCCACAGTAAAAGGGCTCAGTCCCACAAGACTCAGTGGGTTATCTCCCTTTGTCAGTGGGTCTGGTCCTGTCTCCCCTGTGCCCTGTGCCCCATACTGCTGTTTGCTTTGTGCCTCTTTTGGAGCTGATCTTGCCCCACTGAGACCCTAAAACTAACTCAGCCAAAAACTGGAAAGCTTTCTGCCATGTCTCAGAGCTGGCTGAGAAGGAACAGGGAAGAGTGTGCTTTGGTTGCCACAAGCCAATAGGATCAGTTCAGCTGCCCCAAAACCAAACCTTAAATATATACAGCCCCTCCTGTTTCCCTGTACATGGATGTTCCTTCCCCTTGGACAGTGGCATAGCTTGGACACTTACAGCTGGTGGCTGTAGATAGAGATTCTGGTGTTCAAAAAGTCTATTTAGGATTAATTTTCCCCTTAGTCTTCCAAAAGGGGGACTCTGTATTCATGTTTGGAGTATCTTCTTCAGGAGCTGTGGACAAGCTTATGCTGCCCACATGCTGTGCATACAAGACTACTAAACAGTCAACACTAAGGCTATTAAACCTGCCCTTTTCATGAACTTCAAATTCATTGGCAACATTTATTTTAAATCACACTCTAATCTTTCAGAGAACAGAGCTTCTGCTTAGGATGCTGCTCCAAGGAGAACCAGCCACCATACAAGGTGTTCTCTTGATTTATAGCTGCAGCAGCCTGAATTTCATATAACATGATAATATCCTATAAAGTCTCAGAGCTCTACACTGAGTCCTGCACAGATAACTGGTTGAGCAGTACACGAAGACAGGATGTGATAATAATGTCTTCAGCATGAAACGATGCTATTTGGGATGCCATACTTCTTGGATGTGGGAGCCGTAATCCTATTATCAGTCATCAACAATAAACGACACCATTGTAGATATCCATTTGCTGGAGGTGATAAAGAAGCAGCCTAGCCAGCACGCTGAGGTTTCACCTGCTATTTCCTTCCAGATTTTCTCTGCAGATTTCTGCCCATCTGCAGATTTATTTTTTTTAATCACTGTGAGTAAGAGGACATTTACTTCACTGGTTATTATTTCAAGCCACCAGTTGTATTTCAGCATTGATTTGGGGAATTCTGTTCCAGGCTTTGGGGCTGTGTCCCACGGCATTCTCCTGTGAGAGACTCTCCAGGTGCAGAAAGCAGGATGGTTTGTGGATACGTTAATGTCTGCACCTACAGGGATGGGTAACAAAGAATAGCAGTGAAATCTGCCATAAATTACCTGAGAGATCTCAAGGAAGGTAGGCAGGTAACAGCCAAGTGACAGTGCCAAGCAAACAGATGAGTTTTCATCATCTTCATGCCTAGCCCATCCTTTCTAGCTGTGGCATACTTTTTGATTACACTATGTTATTTTACAACTACTATGAAATATTTAGGACTTTAAATTTACATAGTCATAAGACACACCACTTTGCAGTACATCTTAGAATTCGAATACAGGAGCTGTGTAATTACATACTTCCACAAAATTTTATTAGTGGAGAAAACATAATTTTATTCCGGCACATTGTTGAAAATTATTTCTATAATGAAATCACAGGAAAAATTTCTTTAGTTAAGTAGAAGTGTAAATGAACAAATTAGGTTATCCCTCTTTAGACTTCATGTGCTGGGGTTGCAGCTGTGCTTAGGCTGGCTATTTGCCTTGCTGTGCTTCAAGCAACCCAGTGCAGCAAAGCAGACTGGGAGGGAAGATGTCAGTGCTGCTGCTCACTCTGCTGCCCATCGGGTGCAGATTTATGCACACCCAATTGCTTTGGTCCTTTCTTAGCAATAAGGAGCTGCTGCCCACTGCCAAGATACAGCTGTTCATTGCCCTCTCAGCATTTCTTGGCCATCTACAGGACTTGTAAATGTCCACAGTCCAAGGCACAAGGAAGCACTTCACAGGCACAGCCTCACTGTGTGAGCAGGAAGGTTACCATTCACTTTTCTCCTGGGGATGAGTTACTACACTGCAAGCAGGAGCTTTCCCTGTGACAGGCTGGTGCAGGGGGTCCCTTCCCATCCGTACCTCTGGTGCTGGGTGACCCCTTTGCAGTAAGAGGTTCACCTGAACTCACCCAAATTCACTTCTCTATTTTCTTTCTTCCCTAACTGCTTATTTTCCCCAAATTTCTCTACCTTCACTTATGTACAAATGCAAACCTCCAGCCCCTAACTCTGATCACAGGTGATGCTTTTGGGTCAGTGCCTAAGACACGTGCTAGTGCCCATCCCACAGGTTCCCACCTCTTTCACTGGGCACTTTCTCATGCGGGAAGGGATGTGGCAAAGTGGACAGTGTTTGTCCAGCATGAAGCTGACCTTGGAGAAGACCACAGAGAGAAGAGGCTTAGACAATCTTCCCATGACTAAAGGGAGAGATGGAAACAGTATTTCCAATGAGAGAGAGGTCGTGCTGCATTTCTGCAGTGCACATTTTTAGCTTTTTACACATCCACTCTTTCCCTGGCCAGTCACCTTTTCTTGCTAATCAGTAGCACAGATGTCAGTGAATTGTATTCTCATTTGGAAGATAACATTTCACACTCCTCTTGGCTGGGAATCACAGGAGGCCCTGCAGCTCCTTGCACAGTACCCCATGCCAGCACCTTTGCTGCAGGCTAGTTTACTTTGCTAAACCTTGCACTGGACACCTTACATGTTGGCACAATCAATTCCTATACAGAATGGCTTTTCAAAATGACATTTCTGTAAAATCAACTGTTACCCATCATTTAAAAACACACATGGGATCAAAGTTCTGTTTATCCCAGGTTTAATAATTACCTGAGCAATGCAAAGCTGAGCCCAGTGGCACAATAAAACTTCCTGTCCACTTTGACATCTTGTATGTTATGTTGACTCGTGACTTAGTCACTATTTACAAATATTGGCCTGGGAGGCCCTTATGGATCAAAATAAATTATATTATCAGGAAAGTGAAAATGGACAAACCCTACAAAACTGGCCTTAATCTGATGAAAATACCCTTTAAATTAAACAGGTGGTGGAGCTAAGTATCTTCTCCAGGATTTTTCTCCCGTCTGATCTATTGAGGGACAGATTTACATTTATTGGAGCCTGAGGATTCATTATGGTAGAGTTTTTAAATGCAACCTACAGAGCACTAACAAGAGGTGAAACTAGGGTCACTCTTTAACTCATGGATCAATAAATCTTTTCCATCCTTGAACTGTAATGTCAAATGCCATTGCCTAAAAATTCCTCAACCAACACACCAATCTATTTCCATTACAGCTGTATTCTCATTTTAGGGTACAAAGAGTGTGCACATCATCTCAGCTACACTTCCCAGCTGTTTGTGCAAGTTATTTTACTTGCAGGCTAAAGCATATTCTAATTTCAACATCTATAAATAAGTAAATATGTTCTGATTCATATTAAACATCCATAAGTTTCACATTGACAATGCAGTAATTATTCTCTAACTCTTCCATTTCTTAGTAAGAATAAAACCTTTGCCTAAACTCCATATTCACAGTGACAACACAACGTTAACATCTTTGTAATTCAGATAAGCGAGATCTTCTTTAAGAAATTCAGGGGGAAAATATGCAACCTGACAGAATAGCATGAAGCTTCCACATGAGAATCCTGGGAGAAAGTGTCTACATATTTCAGAGTAAAATCAAAGGAAGCCATTAAAAAAGAGCACATTGTCTAAAATGTGTTGAAATGAGACATGTATTTATTCTCTCCCTGAGGTAAAAACCTGTACAACTTTGGGTTAACAATCCATAAATTATCAAGTCATTTCTCACTTGTGGAATAAATAGCATCCAAGAGTGTCTGCATCCACACATCAGCTGAAGCTGGGGAAAGCTGAATTTACAAAACATTGAATCAGGAGGTATGTGAGACTCAGTAAACAGCACAAAATCGAGTGACTACAACAAGGAATATTACAGCTAATCATCAGGTTTTCAGCTTTTCAAGGGTTTCTGCTGTAGTTCATGGGGTGCTCAGGACCCCTCTGCAGAGCTTGACAGAAGAGCAGGCAAAACCAGGGAGGCAGGTGGCTGTAGAGGATGGAGGAGCCAAACAGATGAGACCCAGCCTGGGCAGCAGCTCTTGGTTCAACCGTGTGTAGTGATGGTATTTTGGGTCCACTAATGAGGTTGGGATGGTCACAGGTGGTTGATGTTACTGGAACTCCTGGCTGAGCTGTGTGCCTTTCCCTCCCAAAGCCCAGCCCCCATCCTGCTGGCTGTCCCATGTGGATGTAGGTCCGTATTCAGAAAAGACCAGCAAAGCTGGAGTTCTGCCTGCTCCACGAGTCAGTGGTGAGGAGGGTTCCCACCTTCTGCAGAGTCCCAGGCTTAGAAGCCTTGATGGTAGAAGCATAAACCAAAGTGTTTCAGCACAGGGTGTCCAGGAGCCTCAGCCCATGTCCCTTCCAGGTCCTGCCCTCTCTGGAAACGTTGCTTGAGCAAAGATTCCTGTGTTGGAATGAGCGCCGTGTCAGCCAGCCTGCAGGGCACAGAGGAGAGGGTTTGTGACTCGCCATGGTGCTGCAGGCCATATTCAAATGGCAGGTCGCAGCACCTCACAGGAGGCATCTGGCTCCTGCAGAAGCCTGGCCCAGCCTGGTGGTGGTCCACAGTGCCCTGGAGCAGGACTGAGATGCTGCCAGGATAGACCCTGGACCTGGGAGTGCTCTGGCAGCACAGTTGCAGCACCACGTGTGGATCAGAATTTCAGAGCATGTCAGCAGGTACCTTCTGCCTTCTGATTAATGAACTCCCAGTCTTATTACGTATTTTTAAGGGCAGGTATCCAGAGGCTGGATCACATGGTGTAGCTCCTGGCACTGAGGAAGTGCCCATGTTGGCAGGCTCTGGAGGAACCACAAGTCATTTGCCTGTGGAGGACTAAACTGGACCTCATCCTGCAGAACTCAGAGGGTGAGTGCTGGGCCTCTGAGGAGACATGAACTGGGCCAAGAGCATCAGTGCTAGAGATAAACATGAGTAAACACAGGCAAACAAATTACAGAGGGGAACAAGAAACCGACAAATATGAATGCGGCAAATGAAATGTAAGAAAGTGTGTTAATGCAGGTCAGAAAAAGACTTAAAAAATCTTGTACTCAGGATATTAAAATTGCACTCCCTGGTGTGTACCTACCTGCACCTCTCTCCTAAACATTATTTCTGCTACATTTGCCTTGAATTAAGAAAGAGGTTTTTCATCTTGGAAGCAGTCAGACCTGCAATTACACCGACCCAAGTTTTGCATGAGGTAATATTTTTTCCTGCCTTAAACACAATTTGTACTCAAAATGAACTTGTTAAATAGTCTGTCATCTTGCATTTCCTTCTGTAAAGAGCAGACAACACCTGAATAGTTAATGAACTGCAGTGCAGTTTAATCAGAGTGGGAAAAATACTATTTCAAACAAAGAACAAAGTCATCCCCTCCAGTTTCTCGCATTGCCTCCAGCTTCCTGCACTAGTCACTGGACAGCCAAGTCACTCTGCACAAGATGTCCTCTGAGCATGTCCCGAGCCAACTGGCCTGAGCCCCAAGGGTGCACACACATTTTGGGAGCTGATGCTCCCCATCACCTTGCTTCACAAGCAGCTGTTTAGGCCAAGGTGAGGTGAAAATGCCAAGGCAGTGTGCCCCAAGTCATGGACCAGCAACCCCAGCCCTGTTCAGGCTGTGCAGTCCCAGTGTTTCAGCCCACATAGGGGCATAAAAAGGCTGGATGCCTTATTCACCCAGTAAGTAATTTACTATGACATGTTCATACCAGTATACAAGAGCATTGATGTGCCTCCAGTCGTAGTGCTGAACCCAGAAATTTTGCTCAGAGGAGTCATAACCTGCAGTGGGAAAGAGCTCTGGAGCTGCACACTGGAGTGCATGTTGCAGAGCTCTGCCAAATGTGATATTACCAAAATAGCTTTTGTTCCAATACATTGGGCACATAGGAGGAAAAATATTACCTATTGTCTGGGTTGTAAGTTCCCCTTTGTATAAAATATGAATAACATTTCTTAACTGCGTTTGTGAAATGCTTTGTCCCTGGGCACAGAATCTATACACAGCCACAGCATTGCCGTTATTTATGGCTTTCCTTAAGCACCGGGAGTTATGAAGATGTACTTTTGCTTTGATCCTTCACAGACCCGGTAGCCTGCAGGAAGAATACAATTCATCAATGGTTTTGTTATGTGTGTCACTGTAACGGAGGGCAGGAATGAGATACAGCATTCCTCTGCCACCTGGGAGCATCTGCTACCCAGCAGCATGAAGGCGGATGGGTAACATCCTCTCAGCAGGTGAACTGCGTGAAAACACAAAGAAATAAAGTGGTGATTGTGGCCGGGAAGTGGCCGTTAAGGAAATTTAATTCAGCTGACTGTGATGAGTAAAGAGGCCATCAATAGTTCCCACTACTGGCCAGTGAGTTATTGGATACGTGATTTCCACAATCTAACTCTCTTAGCACATTGCTATATTAAATCTTTCGTTGCTTTTGTTGTTTTATCCCTAAAGAATATGAGAAAGGTGAATTGCTGACTTTCCACAGCTTGCTTTGGCTGCAAATGGAGCTTCACCTCCTCGGGGCTTTGGCTCATGGGCAGTGAAGCAAACAGCGACGGCAGGTGAAGATGGAGCTGTCTCCCACCTGCCTGCCAGAGGTTACTGCTGCTCTAATGGTGTCAGCAGCAGAAAATATCTGCCCAAGTCAGCTCAAGCTGGGGCACAAGGGTGGAGCAGCAGAGATGCAGGTGCTGAATCAGCTCTGTTTTGGAGAACAGAGGGATGTTAGCAGCAGCACAGGGGCAGGGCAGGGCAGGGCAGGGGCCACTGCAGGACTTGTTTAAGCAGCTTTGCCAAAGCCCACAAGCATGTTTTGCACTTTTTTCCCCAGGATTATGTTTTGTTGGCCAATAATCTTCAAAAGAAGGAGAAACCCAATATCATAACCTCGCTATTACCCACATTAAAGGTCGTATCTTTCTGAGCCCGATGTTAATTTTATTAGCAATGGGGCTGGGCTTTAGTAAGCACAAAATAATACTAACTCAAACAAATGCATCTTGCTTAAAACTCACTATTATATTCAAAAGAAATAAAATTGCAAAAACTGAATGAAAATAGTACAAGGAGTACTAGGAGTAAACTGCAATCCGTCTGATTCAGTCTGTGCATTTTTGGTGTGGGGAGAAGAAAATATAATAGACAATAGGGTGCTGTGGGACAGAATAACACAGCCAGGCAGGGTCCCCATGACTCATACCCAGAAGATCTTTCCTCAGGAGTGGGAGTCATAATGATCCACAACAAACTATTGTAACCTGCTAAATGTCGCAAGTGTCTCTGAAGCCACATTAACTTCCCGCAGCGATGATTTTTCTAAATACGTGACATCGTGCTTTGTTCTGCTCCCTGCCAAACACATTTAAAGGCACTACCTTGCCTCCCCTTTGAGAGGTCTGTCTGAGCCACTCATTTCTCTTTGTCTCTCCCTCATCCCCCTCCCCAGTACTGGGCGATGCTCTCTTCACTTCCAGGAGAAATGACAGCAGCATTCTGCTTCTTGGAACAATGTTCTGGTTTATCTCCAGGAGTCAACAGTAGGTGGTTTACTTTCTGGCATTTCTGTCTCTTTTTTGTTACTTTTCTAGGCCATTTGCCAAAGGGAAAAAAAAACCCCGCATACTATGCTTTGCATTTCTACATCTTCTTCCATTCAAGGCTTCTCAAGTATTTAACAAACACCCTTTAATTTTGAGCCAGGCTGCTGGCAGGTGGATGCAGCCGCTCTGGCTTCACCAAGGAAATGCTTCCCTGGGCCACTCCCTGGGCGGGACATGGGTGTTCAGCTGCAGGAGAGCTGCAGATGTGCAGCCACAACAGGGTAAAGGCAATGGCAGCTGTAGGCTGAGATGAGTTTCAACCCTCCTTCTGCAAACCAAAGCTGTGTTCATTTCACACTTGGACACCGTGGTGGTGGTAGCTCTGCAGTAAAAGTCCTGTCGGGAGTCTCCAGGTCAGATGGCCATTGGTCTCTCTCCCATCCCTGGCTGGTCACTCAGTGAGGAGGGTGGCAGAGTGGACAGGAAGAGCTGGTCACAGAGCAGAGACCACCAGCAGCTCTGGGACAGGGCTGCTTCTGCAGCTGCACCTGCAGCAGTGTGGGAGTGACACCCATGCCTGGAGACACAGGATTTCCAGATCTGTGGTGAGGAATTAAGTCTGTGTGTACAGCTAGTAAAGATAACTCCTTTCCTCTTATCTTACTGGAAGGAGGAGCAAGAGAAAGGCCAAGAAATTAGCCAGATAGTGTTGCCAGGAGCAGTGCTCTGAGCCCCCTGTGACAGCTGATAAAGGCTGTTGTGACCACAGAGCAGCAGAGACAATGCTGTGCCCCCAGCCCTGCCTGAGAGCAAGAGGGGGAGGATATGTGAGTTACCAAGTCTGCCCTGGCCACTTTGGAGACATCACCTGCCTCCTTCTTAGGGACACAAGCTGGTGGCATGTGCTTTTGTGTCACATGTCCTTTCAGAAAAAATTTTGGAGACAAAATAGTCCACACCCCTGAGAATTTCTTCTAATTTACACAAGTGTCTCAGGGAGAAGATCATGGCACAGTGGCCACCTTGACAGCTCAGTTGCATGGACCAGGGGCAGGACAGGGGTGTAGGGACATACTGGCACTCAGGCTGGCCATGGATTTTATTGTAGAACAAGCTACTATTGACTGGCAGAAGTTCATATGTGGATATATGATGTTGAGCAGTGGGGCTGCGCTGAAGTTACCAAGGTCCTCTGTGAGGGGCTGGGGCATCCTGGGGGGCTTCAGATGAACTTTGAGAAAACAGAATAAATGTCAAGATGAGCAGGGATCTATGGGTACACCCTAGGATTTGTTCCAACCCCATAAACACCCATCAGAAATCTTTAAACCTGTTTAAACCTTTAAATGAGTCAACACACAAGGACCCAGCAGTGTATTTTAAGACACCACTTTCACAGGTTCATCCCCTCCCCTCAGTGGCAGCTCTCCAAGAACCTGTTCAGTTTCATGAGTATTGTGTGTCTTCACACTGTCGTGCCTGTGTCGCACATGGAATAGGAGGACCCACATCTGCTGGGGATGCTGCTCTCTGGGAAGTGCTTCTTGAGGGATTACCAATGTGTGGAAGAGTGAGCAGGGAGCTCACTGGACTTAGAGAGCTTAACTTGCTCAGCTTATCAAAGAGACAGGTAAGAGGAGACCTCTTATCTGAGAGAGCAATAGAGTTTTTGGCCAGAAAGCCCTGATCTGGAGCTCAGTGTCCCTGGCAGAGCCCTGTGATCCACCACACTGTGCATTGGAGGGATGTCAGGAGCACCTCGGCACTTAAAGTTGTGGAAGCAGACTCCAACACAGACCACTTCATATCATTGTTGTAAAGGGATCTTGGTAGCACTGCCATCAGTATCTAACCCAGTCACACCCTGAGCCTGCTGCCTGTCCTGGGCCAGCTGATACAGTCTCACGTTGAAACTGGAGGAACAGATTTCCCCAAGAGAAGCTCAGGGCAGAGATGGGAGCCTGGCAGTTTTCTCACAATGCTTGGATCCCTCCTCAGCAGCACAACCGTGATTCCTCTTGGGGATAAAATGCTATGGTCTCTTTTTTACTTTACATGATACAATATATTTTCATCGACAATCACTCTGAGCAGATTCTCAGTGACCTTCTTAAAGGGAGCTGGGAGGTATATTTGACTCATAAGTGGTGAATTTTAAACTTCTTGTGGAGGATTTGGAATAATGAAAAATATCTGCTTATTCCATAATATTCTGGCTTATCTTAATACTTTGCTGTGCTGCTAATAAGAATTAAGATTATTTTAAATTAACCTATGAATCTGATTTTCCAACCAGTCTTATTTTCATTGAAAAAGTCATCTTATTCTCAAAACTGAAGTGGAAGTTCCATTCCCAACTTTCTTACTGCATTCACATCATCACTGTATGTTGGCCCCGTGTTCTATTGTCATGATGTATTTCCTGGATAGTACTTGCTCTGAAAAACAACTAATTTTACAGCTTGCAAGCAGATAAAATTAAATAAAAGTACTATGACTATGCAGTTCTGGGGTTGCAAGGCTTCGATGAGATATTTTCAATAAATTATTTGTGCTGGGAAAATAAAGAAGTTATCCTCTGGTTGTTTTCTATTGCCATGTTTTCATCGTGGCATCATCCATTTCACAGCACCCGTACCATGACACCCAATATGTGTTGTTATCTTCAGGCTTGGGCCCACACCTGTGTAGGTTCCTGAAGCTGAGACAGAGGAGGGTTTTGCCCAGAGTGCACCTCCACTGGGCAGCCTTGCTGCTCGTGGTGCCAGGCTGCCCCTTGCATGGGGCAAGGCAATTGCTGACCACCGGGCCCAGGAGAGCACACAGTCACACAGTCACACACACACACACTCACACATTCACCCTCACACACTCACATTCACACACACACTCTCCCACTCACACATTCACACACACTCACACTCACACACACCCTCACACCCACTCACACACTCTCACACTCACACACACTCACACACTCTCACACACCCTCACACCCACTCACACACACTCTCACACTCACACACACACACTCATACCCTCACACACACTCACACACACGCTCACACACTCACACACACTCACACACACTCTCACACTCTCACACTCTCACTCACACCCACACTCTCCCACTCACACACTCTCACACACACTCTCACACTCACACACACTCTCACACTCACACACTCTCGCTCACACACACTCACACACTCTCACTCTCACACTCTCACACTCACACTCACACTCACCCACGGTGGCTCTGCCATCCTGCAGGGCTGTGCAGNACTCTCACACCCACTCACACACTCACACTCACACACTCACACCCTCACACCCACTCACACACTCTCACACTCACACACACTCTCACACTCTCACACTCACACTCACACTCACCCACGGTGGCTCTGCCATCCTGCAGGGCTGTGCAGAGCAGCCCTGCCTCCATCCCGTGCGCCTCTCCCGGTGCTCAGCCAGCCTCTGCTGCCGGGCCG
Source organism: Hypocryptadius cinnamomeus (assembly GCA_013400635.1). Classification (NCBI taxonomy): domain Eukaryota; kingdom Metazoa; phylum Chordata; class Aves; order Passeriformes; family Zosteropidae; genus Hypocryptadius; species Hypocryptadius cinnamomeus. Next base: position 22,327 of record VYZP01055749.1, read on the forward strand.
CTGTGGGGAGCCCGTTCATGTCAAAAGCCAGAGCCAGGCTCCCACTCCCACCTCAAAAGGTCCTCTTTAACACAGAAGAAAAAAAGAAAAAGGAAAAAAAAGACATTTAGTTCAGTGCATAAAGTGCAGCGACTCAGACACTGAGGGTGGGCAACACATTAACCCCTATGCCGATGGGCTGACGAACAAACCTGAGAATTCAGTGGCCCTGTGACCGGCTCTCACATAAGTTACGAGCTCTGACACCCCGGGGTCTGTCCCGCCTGGGCTGCGGGTCAGGAGCGGGGCACGGATCCCGCAGCCCTGTCCCGCCGGGAGCACCCTCCTCCCGCCCGGCCCAGCCCGGCTCCCGCTTATCCTCAGGGTTTGCAACATCCCTGCCTGTTTGAAACAGCTTTGATGCAGCTACCATTCAGCTTTCGCTCAAACTGCATTTGCAGCTTCAGCTGCAGAGCTTTTGCAGCAGCCGCTAGGCAGAAAAATATATATCCTGCAAAATGCTCGTGGTGCCCAGTCTGCAGTTGTGTGTCTTGGATAAAAGTGCTGGATCTTGTGTCTCCATGCTCAGGTCCACCGACATGCACTCACACAAACTGTATGTTTTACATACATTTTAAATACAGATAGGGTAAGAAAAAGCCCTCTAAACTTGCAGTAAAATGTGTTTCCAGCTCTCTGCAAGTTTAGAGATTGCTCAATGAAAGAGAAGGAATATATTTTCTGAGGCTTTTAAAGTTTAGTGATGATTAAATAAAGCAAAAGGAATATCTTTTATGGACTTCCACAGGACTTACATCCCACTTTTCCTCACAAAGTAAACTGTTAAAACTGTCCTGGCTTGTTAGCCCTGTGTACCTTGGGTCCTTGGGGTTACTGAAGTTAAAATAGCAAAGGGGAGAGATAAATTAGGCAGTAAAATGGACTAAGAGTTTCTTTTGTGGCCATTGACATTTAAAAAATTCTTCAGATAAAGGCTACCCACGATAAATATTTGCAAGTTAATGAAAGCCTTGGAAACTTCAGTATGCAGATGTAGCATGGTTAAATACCCATCATTTCTTCATGGACAGCAGAGCAGCCAGTGGATAGTAGGACAGAGCAGTCATGGACATGAATACTTGTTGTGGGAGATACCTCTTTATATAAGATGTGTGTATTTAATGTACATTCAAAACCAGATCTGCAAAACAAAGTCAAACATTAGAATTGTAAATAACCAGACCCAAGTTGAACTCCCCTAAATATACTTAAGGATGCTTCTCACAAAATGCTAATAGGGCACAGCAGCACCACGGACCAGAAACAGGCAAAAGTATATTCTTATGCCTGTATTGCATCCAAAACTGTACATTAAGGGAAACATCATCCAAATTAGGAAAATATTAAAGCAAGACCCATAATGAATGTTGTGTATTTGTCTTGAGCAATTTTTATTTTTCTTCATAATAGAGAACAAGATTAATTTTAAGCTCAGAGTCCCTCCCACTACCTACTTTTCTAATCATGAGCAGAGTTAAATCTCTAGATTTACATTTCTAAAAAAATCCCATAAAATATTTAAGATATTGAACACAAAAACTTTCCTCTCTCTGAAAGTATTCACCCTTAAATGCTATTATTAAGCCAGACAATAGAAAGTTTTAAATACTTGTTCCCCAGTATGGAGTTATTTTTAAATTCTGTATTCTTTTTAATGGCTATGAGATCAATAAAAAAATTTAAGGGTTTAGGCTCACCTATTTGATAGCATCAACAGTGTTTTTAAAGTAATGCCTTTCTGAAAAAGAAAAGCCTTTTAATATTCTCCTTTATATTCATACCTCAATAAAGTTAATAAGCAATTCAGAAATACAAGTTTAAACCCATTTGAATGAAATGCACTAAAAGAGAGAGAAAAATGTGTAAAGTCAAATACTCTATTTTCAGATGAAATCATGAGATGTCAGTTTACAGATGGTGCATATTGTAGCAGCCCACTGGAAAATGGAGCAGCCAAACAGCTGCTATTGTTCCTACCCTAGAAAAAATTAAGATCTCGTAATAACATAGGCATGGAAGTTGCCTATAATTTCACATTTAGGCCTTTGTTTAGAAATTACTTGGGCTCTGCTTAAGAGCAAAGTTCATGAAACTGGCGAGGCAAGACTGCTTTATTATCTGACTGTGACAAGTCCTTTGCACAAAAAAGGGATTCATCCCAAAGGGTTATTTGGCATGGCCAAGGCAACTCCAGAGTGCCAGGCCTCTCTGGTAAATCCCCGCATAAGTAGGAGAAGAAAACAAGGAGGCTGCATGAACTGAAGACATTGTCTTGGAAGAAAAAGAGAGATCAGTTAGCTATTAATTACTTTTAACTTTCCTGTCCAGCATTCACAGGTCAGAGGTTTCCACTTTGCTGGAGCCAAACTTTACTTACACTGAAGCTTCAACTTCACTGATAGACACAAGAGAGAGGGTCCATCTTACTTTAGCATGGTCAGAGCCATCCTCCCCATTTCTTTCCTTGACTGGGATTATGAAGAATCCCCACACACCTTGGGAGGACTGAGGGAGGGCTTTCCAGCCTGCAGGAGATGTGCATCCATGGACTGACAGCCCACCTGCTGCGGTGGGCAGGAGAGGTCCCTCAACAATTTGTGTGTACATCTGATTGTCAAGAGTAAAGACATACAAAGACAACACTGAGTGCTCGTATGGATGAGTAGAAAATAAAGACTTGGTGGAAAAATCTGGCTCTGGAAAGTTCACTTTATAGCTTCATTAGTGTGAGAAAACCAAAAGTGCCCCAGCTTGCTGTCCTGTTTTCAGATGTTACATGCTGTACCACAATGGATAAATGATACATGCAATTTGGTGCTCCGTGTCACTTTCTTATTTGCAGCAGATTATGTAGAAACCCTAGGCAGTTTATTTAATTTTGTCATAGAAGGCTGCTGAAAGCAGGGGACAAGATTTGCATCAGGACTCTCCACATGGTGACAGTGACAAAAGGGGTTTTCTACATTCTTCCACAAAAGCCTTTGCCCAGACCCAAGGAGCTTGGACAAAGCCCCTTACTGCTCCATGTTACTTAATAGCTCCCCAACCTGCCCATATCCTTTCAGAATTATCTGCTGTGGCCATGTTAATAAAAGCAGCTACTTGCCTGCTAATGTTTCTCAATTCTGCTTTTGGGGTGTGAGCTTGCTCCCTGAATGAAGTGAGCAGCTCTACTGCCTGAATAATCACTTCCTTAAATTAATATGGACTGCAGCCACATCCATCTGTGCTGTGATTTCCCACCACTACCCATGCTTGAAAGAGGCCTGTACCTCCTAAGTAATTATTTACATTCCACCTATTGCATTCTCCATTGCAGACAACAGTCTTTACTCAGTTCTTATCTCAATTTATTCCTCGTTGTTTTCTGTGTTAAAAAACATACTTCATGGGGGGGTGAAAGCTCGCGGTAACCTCCATCCTGCAGTATTAGGTAGGTCCTGCCTTTAACAGGGAATAGTTGTAACTTACACAAAGATCTTGGATCAGACAAGAGAGAAAATTAAGATTATTATGATTTTTACAAGCTTTTATCTCTATTCCAGGAGGGTTGGTCTGAGACACTCTTCTTAAATAGTTGTTTTGATGTTATTAATAATGATATCTTAGCTTTGCTGTCAATGGGAGAGGTATGAAAAATTCTGGCCAAAGTGGTTTCATAAACCCTTCACCTTCAAAAATCATGTACTGTGCTTACTCAGAGCAGTGAGGGGACATGAAACAATGCAAAAACCCAGTGGGACATGGCTGGCCCTGTGAGATGGTGGGGACAGCCTGATGGGAGGCTCCCTCCATGCCTGCCGTGTTGGAGGCTGCTCAGGGGCAGGGGCTGAGCAGGTGTGCTGGTGCTCAGGTCATAGTAAAATCTTTCACATCAAGTAAGGGTTTGGGCTGATTTATGGGTAAATCATGCTTGTATCAGTGAGATTGTGTTGGAGTTGGGGCTAGGAATAAATTTTCCTTTAGGGAAAGACTGGCAGAGTATGGAAGCTTCTTTTTCTTCCTTCCCCCAATGCACAAGGCTTGGTCACAGCTTTGACTCCCAGCAAATGTCTCAGCAAATGTCTTCCTGCTTTTGTAGGGACATTGCAAAGTCATGGGGTTTGTGGGTTCTGCAGTATCTTGGTTTTTGATGAGGGCCACTACTAGCATCACTCTCCTGTGAGATGATGCAAAGACGAGCCTGAAATGTGCGAGAGAGTTTTGGGAAGCAATTTTTTGACCTAGATGTGTAGGGTCTGAGAAGGCAGGTGTCTTGTCTGAACTGAAGGTCAATTACATTATTTCTGGAGGATGCAGGAAATGGGGTTTGAGGTCCCAGACAGCCCTTTGAATATCCCTGTGTCCTTGAATATTAGTGGTCTGTGATGTCTGCTGGATTCCCCACCAAGAGAGCATAACTGTGGGGCTTCCCCATTCTGCCCAGTGAAGAAGAGGTTAGAGATCTTGTGAAAGTGTAAGAAACAAAGGAGAAAGGAGAGAGGAAGCCATAACATAAAGAAATGGAGGATGGAGGTTACCAAGAACAGACACAAGGCTTCCAAGTGGAGTTGTTACATTTTCACTTTCTATTACTGACTGTCCCCTTTTGATAAGTGACACACAGCTCCTAGAAGAAAGAGGCGTGCTGGCTGCACTAACAGTCCTGGCTGCTGTGGATACTAAGCAGCTGCAAACAAAGAAAATTGTGTAAAATTCATCAGCACGGGCCCTATCCAAATCCCAGTGACTTCAGGGAGTGCTAATCTGAGCCCCAAAATCTGCTGGCAGGTTAGCTATCCCATGGTCCCAAGACTATTTAGGGAATTAGCTCTTGAAAAAACAAATGAAAAGGCTTTGCTGGAAACTAGTACAGTATTATCCTGACAGAGGGGGATGGCATCCCCTCCTGCTACAGCAGTGGGACCCCATCACCCCTTTCCCTACCACTTCCTTATTTTACAAGAGAGTTGGCCACAGCCTCCTCCAAAATGACTGGCCAATTTCCATGGCTGCTGGGCAGAGCAGGCTTGAGCCAGGGTGTGTTTGCTCAGCTGAAGCCCCTCTGGCATGGCCTGGCCTCGCTGGCAAGCCCTCGCTGGAGGGAAGCAGGAGTGCACGAGGGAGAGCACATCCAGTTGGCAGTGGTTTCACCAGTAAGCCCACACAGCTTTTGCCTGCATGAGATTCTGGCATGAGGAAATGATATTATTAGTCTGTCACTTTTACAAGCATTGAGATATACGGAGGAGGCACAGATGTTAAAAAATAACCACCAAAGCAAACAAATAACCAAAGCTGAAAAACAAATAAACCACCCAAAAAGGAAGCCTCAGAGCCAAACTGACTCCACACCAGCTGCTGCCAAGCCCAGTTTCCACAGCAGTGGCCAGGGACACCCACAAGCCAGTGGTGGGACAGGTGTTCCATCCCCTGCATGATGCACCACTGGTGCCTTTTATCTGTCCAGCAAAGGCAGCGCATTTCTCCATCCAGGTTGAGGAGGGACATCACCTCTCTCCATCCCTAGTGAGGCACAGCCCAGCAAGACAGGAAACACGGCAAAGTTTTGCTGGTGGTGGTGAACTCAGGCTCGATGCAGAGCCAGTGGAAAAGGCAGGTTGGGCAGATGGCAAGGATGTCCCCCGGGCCACTGCGGACGGGGTCTCCGTCAGCTGGGTGGGAGGTGGGCCAGGGAAGCAGCCTGCATGGACGTGGGGCAGCTGCGTGGTGCCATCCATGTGGCTTGTGCCTCCGTGGAGGGAACCTTTCCCTCTGGCACTGAGACCAATCCAGGAGGGAGCCCCTGCACCGTGCCAGGTTTGCACTTCAAAAATGCTGGCAGGTAGGCTCTCCTTTCCAATTACATCATGTCACTACCGCTCACCCCGGCTGGCTCTGGCTGTTGGGCAGGATCCAGTAGCAGCATGGTGGATGCTTTAAACCCTTGTGGATTTGCTCCCATCTCTTGATGCCCTCTGTCAGTCCTGCTTTGTTAAAAATGTATGGTTTCATGACTTGTTCGACTTGCCAGTGTTTTATGTTCAGTTTCTCATTTCCCTTCTGGTCTCCACCGGGTTTGCCCCTTCTTGCTGGGATAAAGGGCCTGGGCACACACTCTTGGGGAGTTAAAGCCTTCTCCCAGGGACCTGCACTCCCCAGGGACTCACACGTGGGCCCCCTCTAGAGCTGCCCGACCCACCTCTGGGGATGCCTGTGCATGTGTATCATTTTGAAATGAAAGTGGAGATGGTTTAAGTAAAAATCTTGCTTTTCCCCAACAGTGGGTGCAGGTACAGCAGAGGCAGGGCTGTGGCTAGGATGTGGACAGGGGCAGAAGGGCAGGAATTGGAGCTGAGGCAAAGGGACAGGGACTGGGGCAGAGGAATAGGGGCAAAAAGATAGGGGATGGGGCAGGTGTACAGGGGCAGGGACAGAGGGACAAGGACATGGACAGGACAGAGAGCAGAGGGACAAAAGGATGGAAAAAGGGATAGGAGCAGAGACATTTGGGTTGAGGCTGAGAGACAGAGACAAGGAAACAAGGAGGGAGCAGGATCAGGGACTCAGGTGTCAGGGTGAGGAGTAAGGGCTGGGGCAGGGGCAGGGGCAGGGGCAAGGGCAGGGGCAAGGGCTGGGATCCGGGAGCAGAGACAGGAGCAGAAGCAGGGTCCTGGACGGAAGGGCAGGGCCAGGACAGGGCCAGGGACCCGNGGCCCTGCCTGCTGGCCGCCCTGGGTGCCCTGCTGGCGGCGGGCCGGGCGGCTGCTCCCCGTGCCCGCTTCTCGCCCTTCTTCTTCCTCTGCACCCACCACGGCGAGCTCGAGGGCGACGGCGAGCAGGGCGAGGTGCTGATCGCCCTCCACATCGCGGGCAACCCCGCCGCCTACGTGCCTGGCCAGGAGTACCACGGTAGGTGCTGGCGCCCGCCGTGCTCGGCGCTGCTCGTCCCCGGGCGGCCCCGGAACGTCCCGCGGGGAGGAAAGCGGTGGGGGAGAGCGGGCGCCCTGGACGGCGACCCACGCGGCCGTGTGCCGTGCCCCAGGGCAGCCCCGGTGCGGGGCTCGGCGGAGCAGCCCTTCCTCCGTGCGGGACCGTCCTCACCTGCCCCGGGCGCCGGGACCGCCGCCCGCGCCCCGTCCCAGCGCCGCTTCGCCTCGGCGCGGCTCCCGCCAGGCGCAGCCGGAGCAGAGGAAATCCCGAATCCCCGCTCCTCAGCCGGCCCTGGGCCGGATCCAGAGCCTCACAAGTTGCTGGCAGTGTGTCCCTTTCCCACTTCAGTCGGAGCACGGAGCGCATCACCCTCTCCTAGGGCGCTGCGCGGTGCCGCAGCTGGCGGCTGCCATCGGGTCACCGCGATGGGTCACCGCGATGGGTCACCGCGATGGGTCACCGTGGTCGGCCAGCCTGTTGCCCCCTTACAGGGGCCAGGGGCGGTCGGCCAGGCTGTTGCCCCCTTACAGGGGCCAGGGGCGACAGCCGGGGGTCAGGCACTCACAGGTAGCTTTGGAGATGGAAGGTCGTGCCCANCTGGACGGAAGGGCAGGGCCAGGACAGGGCCAGGGACCCGGCGGCAGACAAAGGGCGGGCAGCAGAGCCCAGCTCGCAGCCCCCGTGTCCGCGGCGGCAGCACCGCACACCGGCGCGCAGAGCGAGGAGCAGGAGGAGCGGGCGGCGGCGGAGGAGGAGGAGGAGGAGGAG
>VYZP01055756.1:0-32376 GCA_013400635.1 Hypocryptadius cinnamomeus
TAGAATCATAGAATGGTTTGGGTTGGACCTTTAAATGCTGTCTAGTCCAACAGGGCAGGGGGATCTTCAGCCAATTCAGGTAGTCAGAACCCCATCCATCCAGGCCTTCCAGGGATGGGGCATTCACCACCTCTCTGGGCAGCCTGTGCCAGTGTTTCACCATCCCCAATGTAAAAAAACCTCACTCCTTACATTTAATCTAAACTGACCCTCTTCCAGTCTAAACCCACTGCCCCTTGTTCTGTCCCTTTTAACCCCCTGCCACCCCACCGCCCCTCTCCTGCAATCGCTGTCCACCAGGCATAGCTGGTTCCTTCTCTCTCCCTTCCCTAATGGATCTGACAGCTGCTCCCTGCACTGGGCCAGGTTTCAGTTTCCCCACGCTGAGGTTTTCTTGCACAGTCTGTTGCAAAGCAAGAGCCAGGGCTGTCTCGGCCGGGCGGCAGTGATGCTCCCGGCCGTGGCCCGGCTGCCAGGTGGGTCACCCTGCTGGCCCCTCGTGGGCCCTCACCAGCACACCGGGGACAGGAAGGAAAGAACGGAGTCGTAGGAATCCGATTATGAACTGAGCAATATCACGTGCGGAAGAGCCTGTGGGGAAGGGGCTTCCAGGGCTATTTTCGCCCAACGAAAGTTGCAATTAATTTGCGGAGGAAGTCGCTCGGCATTAAGAAACCCTCCAGGCACAGTCCGGACCCAGGGACACACATCCCATTATTTTCTCGTTTAAAAACCATCTCGGTGGTGAAGGGGGCTGCTCCCCCCAGGCTGGCGCTAACGGGGAGCCGGGGGGGAGCTGGGGAAGGGGGGAGCTGGCTCTGGAGGGGCAGGCGTGTTTGGAGAGGGAGAGGGAGCTGAAATTAACCTTGGAAAGCATTCAAATTAGACTGTGTAATAAGAGACCCACTTCTCTGGGTAAATTTGTTAGGATTAGGGCTCACTGAGCTGTTGAGGAGAATTCAGCATGGCTCAGAGCCAGGACGAAATGAAGCTCCTGGCTTGGTCGGCTGCGGGAAAGTCCAGGCTAATGGGCTTTGGTTCAAACTTTGATAGGAAAAAAATCCAGGAACAAAGGCACTAATTCTTCCAAAAGCCCCAAAATCTCAGTTTATACATTTCTGTTTATGTTCATTCATAATAGATATACACAGCTGTTCTTATCATTCATATTCAAATTCCATATGCATCCTTAGCAGTTAGTACTCCTGCCTCAAAATGAAAAAAAAAAAAAAAAAGCTATGTGGAAGATTAAAGAAAACTGAAAAACAACCTGTCTTGGGGTGTGAATTCTCCCAGCATCTGTGTCTGAGATCAGGTCCTTGCACTGGGGTCCAACCTTGGGACAGAGGAGGAGCCCACTACCAGCACGGGCTGGATATTTTCAAAAGGGACTTTTTTGAGTCTCTTTGTCACCTGCCACAGACCACCCATCTGCTGAGCTTTCTCTGCTCTGGGCAGAGAGGTGGCTGGCTGGGGCTCACTCTGTGCCACCAGTCCTGGCACCCACCAGCATGCCCATGGCTTCCCCAGTGATATTCTGTAACTGGAGAGGAGGGGACAAGCCCAACCTCCTCCCCATGGGGGGGCATCTGTGTTTACACTGCCCTGGGTGAACAGAAGGGAACTTTTCCAAATTCCATGGTTGTAAGCTAAAAAAGTCCCAAACCAGCCAAAACTGAAACAATGATTTTATGTTATTTGGTCTTCTAAAAAATATTCTCTGTCGCACATTCCAGAGGATCTCTCCTTGCTTCCTTTAAAAATTATCCCTGGAGTAAGCACCAAAAGAAAAAAAAAATTTAAATCTGGATATCTCACAGAATATTTGCATCTTAAACCTTATTTTTTGATCCCTGGAATTTGCTCTCATGGACAAATCTAGTGCTGTTGAGTAAAGCTCATTAGTAAGAACTATCTGCTAGAATGAGCAGCAGGGACACAGATAGCACAGATACTTGAAGTGTTGTCACTAGGTTTCAGAGTTAATCCTGCTGAGAAGTTCCCCTCTCAACTCGGAGCTGTTGTTCTGCACATCCATGACACTGCTATTGATTCTTAGGATTATTAGGGAAGGCTGAGGCTCCATCCCTCTGCAGTGGATGTGTAACCTGTGGTACCCTCAGCGCGGACGGCAGGAGCAGCAGCAGTGGCACTAGGCGGCTGCAACAGCCCCTGACCCTCCTCATCCTCACCTCTGCGCAGTGCCCAGGTGAGATGCAGGTTCTGGCACGGCAGGGATGTGGCCTGAGCGGTCCTGGGCAGCTCTAACCCGTGTTCCAGAGGCAGGAGGGGGTGGCACGCCCCGCGGAGCAGCGAGCTGCTGCTGTATTTACATTCCAGCGTAAATTATCTTCTCCTCTGGTCTCTCTCGCAGGCGTCCTGTCCCCGTCCCCTCCTGCTGCGCGTTCCCCCGGCTGCCGCAGCCCCTCCGTCTGGTTGAAATATCCTTTAATCGGGAGTTCATGTCTTCCGGCCACAGCAGAAGGGGAGCGGCAGCCTGGGGACAGGGGACATCGAGCACACCCAGACAGGGGCCGTGTCCCCCGGTGCTGTACCCAGCGCGGTCTGTAGTGCCTGGGAGAGCACGGGCTCGTACCAGCGCCTTCCCCCGCGTCATCCTCGACACCCAGGGCACAGGTTTAACATCTGCCCAGGGCACAGGTTTAACATCTGCCCAGGGCATCGTGTCCCCCACTCAGGCAGTGTTTGGGTGCCTGTGAGACGTGAGGGGAGGCATCATCCCGAGATGGAAAGATCCCCAGTGGGCTGCAGAAGGCAGGCCAGAGGAGTAGAAAGCAGGCTCACAGGCTCACCCAGCCGTCTTTCATTCCATGAACAAACACATGAAGACCTGGAAGCAATAAATCCAGAGCCTGGACGACAAAACCAAACACGGCTGCAGCTCCCCCTTGGAATAGGAAAGTGGGAGGAAGAGGGCAGCCACAAAGCCAGCTGAGGAGCACAGGCACCGTGTCCCCTCCTGAAACCACCACGATGCTTTAAAGGGGCTGCTTCAGGGTGTTCTGGCCAAAAATGTGTTCCCAAAANAGGGAAGGACAGGCGTGTACCCAGGCTGCCAGCATTGCCCCCAAACCAACAGAGCTGACTTTAGGAATCCCTGATTCCCATGTAGCTGGGGACACCCCACCCTGGAGACTCGGGGACTCCTGCTCCCATCGGGTTGGAGACCCAGGGAAGAAGAGGAGAAGAGGATGGAGAAGTGACAGCACAACCAATGGGCAATACAAGCCATTAGCGGGATCCCTGGCCAAGTCTGCACTCCCCCATGGTCAACCTGCAATAATCCCAGCTTTTCCCACATCCCTGCCAGGTACAAGGGCAGACTGGCTGCCCACCAGCTCCCTCCCCAGGACTGCACTCACCTGACTCGACGATCTTACAGGTGATCTTTTCCAACCCAGATGATTCTAAGATTCTATCACTTCCCCTCGTAGCCGGGGAAGCTGCAGCAGCATCGGAGCTGCCGTCTCCTTCCAGCATTCGGGCAAACTGCTATTTGTAAAACAAAGGTGAAAACATCAAATCAAATGGATGAGTCAGAGGAGAAGTTCAAAAAACGGGGAGCGCGGGGAAGGGGAGAAGCAGGATCTCCATCTCCCCTCCCACCTGCCAGCAGGCAGCGAAGCAGGCAGGGGAACAGGCAGCACCTCGCCTGCTGGCAGCCCATCGCGGCTTCAAAGCAGGCACAGATCGGATCCAGCAGCAGCCGGGGATGCACCGAGCAAGCGCTTAGCGGGGAAAGGAGATGGCTCCGATAAGCCAACGTGTGAACTCCCAGGTTTAAATTAACTAATGACTTCAGATGCTGCCGATAGTCTGCAGGGGATGGGGAGGAGTGATTTATGGGAAAAGATTAAACAGACTAATTAGGCCAGCTTTACCACTTAGGAGTTACCCAGCCAGGCTGGGGGCTGTGCCAAGGAGGACCCACTGTGCCCCAGCCTTGTCAGAAAGGATGGGGAGCAACTCCAGCCCCCCTCGGCCACCCCCTCCCCCGGCCACAGGTGCTCTGGCAGCTCCTGACCCAGGAGCATCCCTGGGTGCAGGAGATCCCACCATGCACCCCAGCACTCGCCCATGGCTGCCTGCTCTCAGGTGCAGACATGGGAGACTTGTGGACTCTCTTCTGCTGCATGACCTGAACCTCCCCAGTGCTTCCCAGCCAGAACAGAGGGTCCAGGGTCTGCTTGACCCCCACTGCTTCATGGCCACAGGACCAGGCACTAACACGGACCAGGCACTAACACGGACCAGGCACCACCGCTGCCAGGTCTCTGGGGTGAAGTGCAAGGTCAACAGAACTCACACCAAGGTTCTTTCAAATCCCAGTTACATACACACCAAGAATCAGTGATTTCCAGTGGCTGAGCAAGCACTGAGCTCAGCCTTACACTGCACCGACTCACTGCTCTCACGTGTAAGGAGTTGCCGTGGTCTCAGCCAGGAGAGCTTTTTATCACGTTATGGGAAAGCACTTGGAGTTTCCTTTTCCAGGAGTCCTGGATATAATAAAAAGGCCTCCTCAGGCTTCAAAGCAGGAGGATTTTCATTGCTTCCTGGGCCAAGAACAAAGCACCATTGAGCACAGCCAACAGTTGTTGTCTCTGTCCCTTGATGTGCATCAAGCATCCTGTTCTCAGGCTTGGAGGGCTCGGTTCACAGGGATGGAGACAGGTTCATCCACAGCCATTGCTCTGGACCAGGAACACTCTGAGACAGGTTTGCCCCCTCAAATCATCCTAGTTTCACCATGAACTGCCAGGGTGGCCATGGGCAAGGCATGAGGAGCTCTGGTGGCCTGACCCCGGGGCTGGCAACACTTTCCCATCCACTCACTCGGTACCTGTGAGACAACAGGGCACTGCTGGAGTGCATAATGTGGTTTTCAGCAGGGAGTGAATGCATGACTGTGTAAATAACACAGAGGTACCATGAAAACAGCTGTTTCCATGTTAAAATGGAAATTTAACAGAGTGACAAGCAGGAGCTGCAGGGGATGCAGCATGGGCTTCCTCCAGGAACCCACACAAGTCGCAGCTTAGTGCTGGGGCACGAACTTCCCACCACGTCCAAAGCCCAGCCCTGGGGTGATGCTTGCCCAGAGCAGTTCAGGGAACTTCCTGCCCCTTGCCCCAGGGCACCCACAGAGAGCTGGAGCCCTGCTTTCAGTCTGCTGCCTCCAGCACTGTGACATGCCAGGGACAGGCAGTTGGGGACATTTCCCAGATGCCTTTGGAGAAACAGGAGTTCCTTGTCACTGCTATCGGCATGAAGCTCTTGGGCCCTTCCCCTGCCCACGCTGGGTCTGGGACGGGTTTCCTGGAGCTCTTTGTCATCAGTGCATGGGGACTGGCTGGGGAGGGCTCTGTCTGGCTTGGTGCCACCAGTCCCATTCCTGGAAATGAGGTTTTGGGAGAAGAAATTTCTGATGTCCCCATGGCTCCTGTGTGCAGTGCAAAGAGCCAGGCCAAGCCAGGCCGTGGTGGTCTCATGAGCCCCTGCCTGTTCCCCACATCCCTTGCTGCTAACTCATGCTCTGTTTTAACCACCTCACCCCACTTCCCTGAGAAACAATAAACCTCCATGTTTGTGCAGAGACGGGACAGTTCACATGGGGGAAAAAAAAGGAATAAAAAGTCAGAGGAAAAAGCCTGGGCCCATGATGTCCCACAAACACCACACCGTTGTGGTGCCTGTGAGCTGCTTCAGCTGTGCACAACATCACTGGCAAGAAATTACTCACTGCACAATATTTTTATTTCCCCAAACCATTAATGAATTATTTAGGCATCTCTAGCAGTTACATGGAGAATGATCAACCGCTGCTCAGTGTGGGCTGTCTCAGTGCCTGCCAGGGAGCAGCTTTTGGGGAAAGCAGCCCCACTGTCATGATGCTCCACGTGCCTGTACAGAGCCATGGCACTGCAGAGCTCTCTGCAGTGCTGCCAGCAGGGCAAAGAACATCATCTCTCCCTACAAAGGCTACAGCCAGGAGTAGGAGCTTTGTTCCAGAGCTGGAAGAGTGAAGTTCACCTGCTCCGCCTCCCCCAGCCTGTTCCTCCCTGCGACGTGCTCCAGGCACCTGCCCAGTGCCAAAACCGTGGAGAAACTCAGCCCTGATTTGTAATGTGTGAAGGTAATCCAGTGCTGGAGCAAACTGCTGCACTGAGTCACAGCAAACCTTGGCTACCTGCTAATGAACCTGGGCCTGGGATGTCTGAAACCTGCAGAGAAAGCCCTGCTGTGCAGACAGGAGAGCTCTGGCTGCTGCCGACTGCAGTCATGAAACTGCATGAGGGTGATGCCTATCCCTGACAAAACAGCCCCTGCCAACACACACACGTGCTCAAAGTGTCTCACTGACTCAGTGCAGCCTCCTGGAGCAAGGTATCACTTGACATCCTGCACTAGCACTACCAGGCACCAGCTGGAGGCTCCTCAACCCGGGGAAGCTCCAGGCAAGGAGATATTCCCAGCTACTCCAAGAAATACCTGTAATCCTGCAGATAAATGCACCCAATGTGGAGAAGTGGGGGGATAAAAGCACTCTCTAAGAAAACTTCAGAAGGACAAAAGTCCTTTCATAAAATCGTTCTTCCTTGTTGGAAAGGCACACGGTGAGGATGGACTGCTGCTGCTCTGAAGGTGAGCACTGCCTTGCCTGGTGCCTCACTGCTGAAGATGGGAGCTGGTGCTGCCCTGCAGCCCAGGCAGGCTGTAGGGCTCTCTGCCCTGTAGCTAAGGAAGAAGGCTATGTTTTAAAGCCAAAATCCCCAGTAAGGGATGGGAAGCCCTGCTCCTGGCTGTCTCTTTTCTGTCAGTATAGTCAACAGGCTACTGATGCCAGGGGAGACACTGGTCCTTAGCAACCACAGAGAAGCTCTCAGGGCTTTCAGCTCAACTGTAAAGTCTCTTCACTCCTTCCCTCTCTCACTCTCACACCCAGTTTACAATCCCTGCCACAAACCCATCTTTAGGCTCATCCTGGACAGGCTGGATGGAGGCTGCATGGTGTCTGGATGGGGTCAGCCTCACCAGCCACCATGGATGTTGCATCCCTTCTGGCAGTCCCCAGCCATGCATCTCTCCCAACGCTTTGCCTTCTCCCCTTTCTCCAGCTAAGTCCCCCGCATGGCCTCAATTACTGGCAAACATTCCCACAGACCATGGCTGCTTATGCCCTTCTCAGACCTGGGGACCATCACCTGCTTCCAGCTCCTGAATGATGTCCAAATCCTCTTGCTCATGGTTTCACAGCTGCCTGATGTCTCAGCCATCCCCAGCCTGCCTAGCTCATGGCATCCCCAGCACTCCATGAGCTTGGCACGCTCCTGGCACAAGGTCCCCAGTCAGTCTTTTATCTTCTGAATTACTTCCCCTGTGCTGAAGGACGGGGCAGAAAGAGCTGAGGTGCACAGGTGGGGATGGATCTGGAATCCATGCAAGCCTGAGTCTGAGTATCAGTGCCTGGGTGCTCAGCCACTGCAATTTCCACAGGAGAGTCCCCTCCCTAGGTAAATCACTCAGCCCACTTTGGCTGCTTCTAGATTTGGCAGAGCACCTCACCTGGGCTCAATGGTTTGGGCAGTTAGACCTTTTCCATGCCCCACAACTGCCCTGGCACTGGTTCCTCTGATGTCTCGGCACTGAAAGCTGAGAGCTGGCGGGAGGGACCCCCTGTAAATGAGAGGGAGTTTGCAGACACCACCGCAGCCCCAGCTTCCCCTCCCTCATCCCAGCCCCACTGCACGTCATGTGGCTCTCGCCTGCAGCGGGGCCCCAGACCAGAGAAACACACGCTTTTTGTCAAGGCTGGTCTCCTCATGTTTATTTCCCTTTGCCGTGGGAGCAATTTCCCCTTCCCACACAGGCAGCCACGGCCGTGGCCGTATCAAACGCGGCCGTGGGGATGGGGCCAGCCCTACCCCTGGCAGAGCCAGGCAGGGACGCGGGGCCGTATCTCATCCGCTGGCATGCAGCACGCAGCGCCTGCAGGAAACATATGTCACTGCTTAAACAGATCGTGAAAGCTTCAATCACTTCCTTATGGCGGAGCCGGGCTGCATTCGTACCAACAGCCAGCATCTCCTGCGCTTTTCCTGTGAGTGAGAGCAGCCCTCGGCCCTGTGGGGTGCTCCCCTGCCTCGGTGCTCCCCTGTCCCCACGGACAGCTCCACAGGGAGCTGTGAAACACCAGCCGGAAAAACAAACCGTTTCTTGTCAGCACCTTGTTACCAACCTAAGATGCTCCCCTCTGCCTGCAAACCTGCCCTGCAGGAAACTCAGGGGTGGAGCCCTCCCCAAATTCAGAGTCCACCTCCAGGCTCCCTCCAGCGTGCTTGCTGGGTGCGCAGCTGCTGTGTTTGGGGCACCCTGCCCTTGCTGGCAGCACATGGCCACAGCCCAGAATAGTCTCACTGATCCCCAAACCCACACTGACCCTTGGGGCAGCCTTGGAGGAATTCAGTGCATTTCGTGGGCATCAGCTGTGCGTGGAGTATGGGATCCCCCAACTCTGCCTGTCCCCAAGGAGCTTCACACAAAGCTTTCCTGGGGTGTCTCTTGGAGCGATGTCCTTTGGAGGGATGTCAATCACACACTCTCTCCTGCTCCACTGATGGGATTCTGAAAGATCCCAGTGTCAATAAACCAGATGGGCACAGCTGGCCCCCAGGCCCATCCCCTGCAGCAGGGTCAAGGGCTGCCCAGCGGGTCCCTCCCCCCACAGACAGGGGTGGGTGTTGGTGAGACGATGCATCACCACAGCGTCTCTACCCTCACGCTCGGTTTTCTCCCGTGGGCTGGAAGCTGCTTTTTTTGGAAGAGATGCAGGCAGGAAATCTCACGTGGGCTTTGGTGATGAGACTGGCGGCTGCAGTAATCCAAGCCTGGCAGAAGGAGATGTTGGCAGCCAGGCCAGCCTGGCCATGGGTGCTGTTGTGATGGCAGACTACCTGCCAAAGAGCTCCCCCGGATTCTCTGCTGCCACCCTGCCTTGCCCAGGGGATCCCCTGTCTCCCCCGTCTCCCTGCAGTCTCCAGCCACCTCCGCAATACCTCTTGCCTGGATGGAGGGGAGCACTCGACAATAACATCTTCCTTATGTGCCTGCAACAACAGCCAAAATCCTTTGCCTTTCCTGGGATTGCATTTCAGTCAAATGCCCACACCCTCACAAAAGGAAAGAGTAAGACAAGAGTATTATTTCTACAAACACAAACACCCACAGAGCTCCTCGCCTGCTGGAAACGAGGGCACACAGGCTTGTGCCATGTCTGTGCAGCTCCCACCTCCCCAAGCTCTGCTCACCAAGACTTCACCTGGAACAGCCAGTTTGCTTAGGACAGTCCTCCTGCCTCCCTGCTTGGAAGCAGCACCATTCCTGGAGCCTTGCCCGCTGATCAGATCCAGCTCTCTGCCACGGGATCATGTTTGCTTACCCAAAGCACCTTCTTGCTTGTGAATGACAAGAACCAAATCCGAGCTCCATCTCACCTGTGTGATCCGCCTGGGTGCCTCTGCTCCAGGACCACGCGCTGTGTTAGCAGCCCTGGTTCTGTCAGTATTGGCAAATCCAATCCCAGCCGGAGCGGTGCCTCCCGCTCATTAAGGAAGGGAGTAGTACCTGACAGAGCCCTCCCTACCCACCTCTGCAAGCCACCCTTGGGACGCTGTGCAACACATGTGGCAGCAAACCCGTCCCCTGTGTGGCCGCAGCCTTGCCTGAGAGATTGGAGCCACCAGGGCCCTGCCAGATCCTGTGCCTGCCCCAGGCAAGAGGTGGGGTGGCTGCAGCCCTATTTCACTGCTGCACACCCATCCCCGACCCAGCAATCCTCAGGGTCGGGTTTGCCTCCCACCCACTCCTGCTGCTTTAATGGGGCAGCAGGAGTGGAGCAGCCACCTTTCCAGCAGAAAGGAGTTGGTGGAGGATTGTTCAAAGGCAAAAGACAGTTCACATGGCCAGTTCCTGCCATGCTGATTGATGTTCCTGAGGAACACAACTTCAGTCCCATTCATCTGCTCCCTTTTATTTCCAGCACCTGGGAGCCATCTCCCTGCCACAGAAATTCTTGTGTATCAGTATCAAGTGTTTGGCTACACAGCTAATTCGTACAAATTAAACCAATTTTAAAGGGAAGAGGAGGTGCAGATTCACTCCCCATAAACATTTCGTTATGTGGTCTACAACCTGCTCAAACAACATAACTCCTCATGGTTGTAAACAACTCCCAATTGCTGGTTCCCAGCCTGTGTCTCCAAAAACATTTTCGGGCCGGACCCTCCATCCCTCCCCATCTGCCCACAGCTCCAGTCCCTGGAATTTACCAACACTTAAAAATATTTTACACATCCCTGTAAAATCACACACATTTAAAGCCAGTTAAGGCCTGAATTATGTTTTAAGATGTTGTCCAATTTGTAAGCATCATAAAAACCTGAAATAAGTTATCGCAGAAATAACCACAGGGAAATTACTGTCCCAGCTCACAGCTGGGGAGGCCATGACCCTGGAGCAGGAGCAAGCAGCTCTTGCTGTTGCTAAAGCAGCCAGTGAGTGGGAGAGCTGCCTGCACTTTTGGGGGATCTATTTTAACCATTAGCTTTGCCATAACCCTGGGCAGCTTTAGGGCAGTCATTACACAGCTCACCTTCTGCTACCAGAGCTTCATTTTAATCTAGGCACAAATTTGTTAACAGCACAGGAGAGCCCAGTCACACTTCACCAGGGAACCCCATGGGTGCTTGAGGGAGGGAGGGATGGGGAGTTCAGGGAGGTGGGTGTCAGGACAATCCACTGATCCCGACCTGTTTGGAAGCATGGAAGGAAGCACAGCTTTGCTGATAGGTATTTTTCCCCAAAAGTATTTCCCAGTGAGTCATGCAGGAGGCAATTATGCCCATGCAAAAAAGTTTCCTGCCAAACCATACCAAGGGTCAGTCTCATGTTTTGTGTTTGATCAACCTGGTAGGGGCTGGTGAAGGGGGCTGCAGACCCTCAGCAGCACAAAGCACCAGCAGGCACACAAAATGGCTTCTGCCTCCCAAGTCTCCATCTCTGCAAGGGACCATTGCCCTCTGCTACATGACCATTTTCTTCACCTTGCTTCCTTTCCAGTCATCATCCTGCTACATCTTGATTTTCCTCTGAAATCCTCTTGGTTTTGCTGCCACTTTCCAGAGAGGGAAAGCCACCACAGAGTAGGATGCACCAGCATTCCTGGCACAGGAAGGCCTCACTGGGTTCCTCACTGGGTTCCCTGAGGGTCTCCAGTGCC
This sequence comes from Hypocryptadius cinnamomeus, assembly GCA_013400635.1. Lineage (NCBI taxonomy): Eukaryota > Metazoa > Chordata > Aves > Passeriformes > Zosteropidae > Hypocryptadius > Hypocryptadius cinnamomeus. Next base: position 11,300 of record VYZP01055756.1, read on the forward strand.
ACATCTGGGCCACTGGCTTCCCACCACCTCCGTGCTGGCTTTGAACATTATGAACGTGCACAAAAGGTGGGCCATGAAGTTAAAGTGCCCAGAGAAAGAAAAGGAGCAGGACCCCTGCCTGAGAGAGAGCTGCTGCCCTGCGTGGTGGGAGTAGCCGGACGCCTTCCCCGTGTTTTGCACTCTCCATCTGTCTCCAATGGAAGGCAGGAGCCCAGCCTGGAAACGCGCTGATTCTTTCCAGAGCTGCAAAACGAAGCTTTTTCATCCCAAGGACGCAGGCTTCTCTGCAAGCTGCCCTTCTGCCTCCCTAAACTCCGACCAGATTTCACACCGAGCCTTCAAAGGGAAGGAGCTGGAGCAGCATCCCCGGCAGGCAGCGCAGTGGGGACTGGCCAGCTGAGCCCCCCAGGGGCTCCATGGGGCCACTGGTCCCCAGGGCAGGGCAACAAGTTCTCATGGCAGAAAGGTGTTAACAAAGGCCAAGCAAGCAGGCTGCAGCTCAGCTGCTGGCAGGGAATCAGAGAGCCCAGGTCTGTTTTGCTGCCAGGTTATCAGTGGATCCATCAAGGGATGCCTTCAAGACGCCAAATCTATCAGCTCTCCCATATGGATGCCATCCACACTGAGCCATTTCCTGCCTAATCGGTATCAGCCCTGCTCCTCCCTCCCCAAAAATTGCTCTTTACAGCCTGCTGCAACTCTACAAATATTTTTACAACAGGTAAAAAAGGCACGGAACGCATCCCCCACCCCCGGCCCAAGCCTCCCTGGGGGCATTTGCTGTGCACCACCACAACAGGGATGCAGGTGCAGGAAGAAATCCCTGGGGTCCAACATTACTTTGCACTCTGAATTTTCACTGTGGGTCTGCAAATGCCCCAGCTGAAGGCTTTGCAGGTACCCAGGAACAGGGATGCAGGTGACAGGGGCTGGACAGGACCTCCCTGGGTGCCAGGGCAGAGCCCCAGCCAGGGTGTGCCTTATTTACCAGCAGAGAGGAGTTTACCTCGCAAAGGTTTCTGTGCCTGATAGCCTGGGATTATTTTGTCTTTCATGTGGTCTCTAATGAAAGGGAGTCTGGAACAGATGCAGATTTGAAAGAAAAGAGGAGGAGGAAATTTCTTAGCATAGGGTTTCGGTTCCCCTGCCTATAAACCGTGCTGACAGCGAGAGGCGGCAGTGATAAACACGTCGATAAGAGCCCAGCTAGACAGGTAATCTGGCACAAAAGGTCTGTCTGGAGAAGTTTAGGCAAAAGTCGCCACATGCTGTTTAAAAAACACAAAACCTCAAGCCCTGGCCAGTGCAAGCGACTGCACCAGGGAATTCCCCCGGCTGCTTGGGCACAGGGTACCCCCAGGTAGGAGGGGGGTTACCCCATTACTAAACATGGTTGGTTTTCCTGCCTGGCAGCTGCGGGAATTCCCAGCAGAGGGGTTGTTCCCAGCAAATAGACTTGGCGTTCCCTCCACAGCCCCAAAACCATCTTGCTTCTTCGTCTGATGAGCTGTCACATATTCTTAGAGTTAAATGTCTTCAGTGCACAGTATTCAGGGAAATAATTCCTCCTGTTTAAAGATTCATGGGCATAGGTGTTGGAGAGAAAACAGCAGTTTTCCCTTCCTTGTGGTCAGGAATTTCTGCAGAGCAGGATTGTTTTTGATAACAATAAACAGCATCTTGGCCCAAGGATCATCCCACTGGTGATACCATTCCCAGGGTCTCAGGAAAGGGACCATAAATCCCAAGGCCTTGAATAAAGAGTGCAAATGTTTTAAGGCAGAAGCAGCAGGTATAAATTGTGCAGAACTTTATAAAAGCCACAGAAAATACATCCCTGCTACACGAGCAGCATAAGCCTTACACAACAGCCGGGATGATTCACGGGAGTGGAGAGGCATGAATCACCCGAGGTGGGTGAAACAGGTTTTTACCCTGTACCTGTAATGCAGAGCCAGCCCAGCTTCAGCAGGGATCTTATCAGCCCCATCCTGCTCCCTCGGCACTGCTGCGTGACTTGACTTGCCGGCACCGGCATCGCCGGCTGTGATGGGAAGAGCCAGGGCAGGCTAAGGTGTTGTAGGAGAGCCAAGGAGGGTTTTCTTTTAGACCACCTGATGCCTAGCAGGGATAGCAGAGAGATTCCCATTATTTTCAGGTGATAACAACGAAATATTTCTACAAAGAGCCGTGCCAAAGGAGCAGAAATAGTATGAGCCTGGCCAGCACAAAGCTTCTGAAGTTGAAAGCGAAATACCCGAAGGCTCTGATGGCTCTCACTTGCCAAGTGACCTGGCTGCTAACAAAAGAGCCAGTGAGGGAAATAGCCTGCTCCCTGGCAGGCATGGAGACACGACTCTCTTTAGGGCTGTGAGAACTGAATCGGTGGTTAGAGATGAAGGTGCTCATAAGAAGCTGAATTTTAAAACCTGTAAATTAACTAAGTAAGAAAGTAGCAAGCAGTCCTGCCTTCCTGAAAGGGGTTCATGCTATCGATCTGCTGGGATGCTTTCTTCCATTGTCGGGAGGGCAAACTAAGGAGAAGTACTTGACATAATATGTTTGGGGTTTCAAAGCTCTTTGACAAGGGTCCCTTACGAGGACTATTAAGGGAATTAAACGCCTGCAAAGCAAATGGAAAAAGTAACACTAATGGCTGGAAGCAAAGAGGCAAAACAGCATATATTAACGAGGGCTACCTTCCAGAAGGCTCTATGGTACCCATGGGGAGGCTCTCCAAGTTTTTGTGTCAATACCATGGGTGTTAAAGAGATGCCTTAATGATCTGGAAAAGGAGAATGAAAAATGTCATAAGAAAAACCTGGCAGAGGACCCAAACTGCACAGAGTGTTCGGAACAAGCGAAGGCTACAGGGAACTTCAAAAGGCCTGAAAAGAGCTTGATGGATGGGCCAGTCAATGGCGGATGAAATCCAAAGTAGACAAATGCATAGTCATGCACGCTGCGAGGAACAGGCCCCACTAATTCAAACAGAATGTTAAAGCACAAAGGAACAGGAGAGATAACAGGGGGAACGCTCTGGTGCCAGTACCTCCATCGATGGCACCCCCTCATAGAAATCCCTCTTGCAGTGGGATTAGAGGGTGCCATGCTCAGCCCTAGAGGCTTCACTTTGGTAGAGGCACTTTTCAGCCTCACTTTCCCCTGAAGGAGCCCAGGGGCTGCACAGGCACGGAGGAACCCTGCCCATGGTCAGGCAGGGGGATCAGTACAGATGAACGAGGTCTGTCGGGTGAGACTAAGCATCTCCTCTGTCAGGAACTGCTGAGCAAGAGCCCGATTTTGCAGGCTGGGATTGCCCTCAGAGGGGCTCCCCTCATCTCCCGGGGGAAGAGCCCAATGAGGTCTGCCAAGAGTTTATCCAGCTGAATAACCTGACAGCAAGGTAATGCGATATACCATGTCACTGCCCCCCACAGGGATCAGCCATCCCAGAGGATAGCTGCCTGAAGCAGGCTGGGAAGGTGGGAAGTCCCACACGGAGCCCAGGTTCAACGGGATCTGCCGGTCTGGTGAGGTCCACATGGTGCCTGACCCCGATGCTGTCACTCTCCTGGGACTGGGTGAGCTGCTTCTTTGCTCAGCTGGGGATGGCCCCAGCTCCCTGCTTCTCCCCTCTCTCAGGTGCTGCCCAAACCAGCAGGGGAACTGTGGAGCTGGGGCTGGACTTCATCGGCATTAACAGGTCCCATCAGTGGGTGCTTGGAAGTGAAAAAGATCTAAGGTGCCTTTGAAAGAGATGCAGATGTTGAGAGGCATCAGTCACTGGACTGGGGACCACTGTGGGGGCAGGGGGTGGCCCCAGGGCTGGGGGACTGATGCCAGCAGGGTGCTAACAAGTGACTTTGACACTTGAGAGACACCAGGCTTTGGTGGGAGCTTTGCTTTGAGAGCTGGCCCTCCAGCCCCAGCACGGGCTTTGGGGAGCTTCCCACCACAGGCTGGGGAGGGGAGAAAGCAATAAATGCACTGGGCAGTCTGGGGTGAGCAGGGATCTTGTGAGGAGCAGATGGGAAAGACCTGGTGGCAACAGTGCCAAGGAAGTGACACACACACAGCCAGGAGCAGGGGAGGGAGTCCCCATCCCCACAGGGGAAAGTAAGCAAAGACACCCAAAGAGCCTCGCCGGGTTTTTCCCATCCATTCACAGCTTTGTCAATGGTTACTTTTCCGCAAATAAATTCAATATTTATTTCCAACAAGTGGCTGGTGGGAGGTAGAGGAAGGAAAGACACTTATTGAATAATTGCACAACCCTCAAGAAAAGCCATAAATTACCCAGCTCTGTCACTATAATTTCCAGCCAAAGTCCTAATGAATCTTTCCCAACAATAGTGTAAGGACAGGTCTGAGAATGTATTGAACCATCTAAGCACTTGGGTAAGCAAAGCAGAGGCATTAATAACCACCACGAGACAGCCCACACAGCAGCAGGGACAGAGCATCGAGGGCTGCCTTCACCCCACAGCTCTGCCACAGCCTTTGCTGCCCCTTCACGAGGTGAGGACAGCTCTGGGGGTCACCAGCCCAAAAGAGCAATTGGAGGCTCAAACAGTTCAAAGGTTTGATAATTATAGGCAAGAAGACTCCACAGCAGGAAGGCATCGCTAACAGAGGCCGGTGCCTGAGGTATGTCTATGGGTAGCAGAGCAGCGACAGTTTTGCTGGTTTACCCTGTAGTTTTGGTCCACAAAGCAATAGAAGATGAGAGGTTTGTCCACACAATGAGTCGTGTTTCACCTACAGCCTTCAATGTAAGAGCAGATAAAAAATACTGGCAATTTTTTTTTGCCAGACAATAGCAAAATACAATAAAAGCGGCTTCTGTGAATTGCTTTTCCAGGAAGTGTTTCTTAATTCAAACACATCTTTCTGCCTTTTCTCCTCAAACTCTTCCTGCAACCAGCAGAAGGGAAGGTTAAAAAAAATAATAAAAACAAAGTGCTCAGGTGGTGGTGGGTGGCATGGGCAAACCCCAGCTCTCAGCAGGATTACAGCCATCCCCACAACTGGGGCACACCAGCACCCTGATGGCCACGGGATGCTGGTGGCCAGGGCTCCTGAACTCCTTTCTCCCAGACAAACCCATCCTGAGCTGCGAGTCCAGCCATGCTCCTAAGTCCCCATTGTGCCGTGCGCTTTCCCTTCACGTTTCACTTCTGCACTTCAAATGCTGCTCCCATGGTGAGGATTTAGTGCTGCAGCTGCCCTCCAGCATGTGTCACGTAATGCCATCTCCACACCCAGCACAGTGCTCTGCAGCACTCACAGGACCCCCAGCACTGACATCCGAGCACTCCTCCAACAGTGATGGATTTCAGCCTGCTACCTCCAGCTGAAGCACAGAAGAGTTATTACTCCAGTTTGCAGAGGGGAAACCACGGCACAGCAGGGTTGGCTTGCCCAAATCCACGGTGAAATCTGTATTCAGGCAGGTGAGAGGGATGTGGTTTTCTGTCTCGGATTAGCATCTTAATAGCAAATACGGTGTTTCCTTCCCATCCCCACGGATGGCCTTCTTCCACCAAGGTTTTGGATCTTATTTCCTGCCCAGCCACACTGGAGCTTTCAACCCAGAGGGACATACCCCAGCCCCACTCTGCTGCAGGGCACAGACAGCTCCTGGGACCCTGGGGGGCAGCTGGGAAGGGGGTCCCACGGGAGATCACAGCCTCCTATGAGCAGACAGATTAATGTTTCAACTTGTCTCAGTGTGACATTTCCATCTGGTTTGACAAACTAAACATTTGAGTTTGCAAATGTCAAAGTATTTCCATCAAAAATGTCGGTGGTGAAATCTGACATTTCATAATCTCTTTTTTGTTCCCATTCTACGAACAGTTTTGATATTTCAACTTTGTCTCGATTTGAGAGGGAAAACGCATTGCAATTTTTAACCAGTTTAAGCATTCACATATTTTTAACCTAAGCCATTAGCTAGGTCCTGTGGGCTATTCCTCCCATGAATAGACATTGATGGTGGGACTGGACAGTCCCTCCATGAATCCCAGTTATTTACAGAGGGAGTTCAAAGTCACAGCCCACAGCATGCTGGGAAGCAAGCGTATGAAGTTTCCTCACTCTAGGCTCCAAGCCACATCCAACCTGCCCTTCACCTCCAACTTCTTGCTCAGCTTTTTCATGGGATCATGCTGAGCTCCATCTCCAGGGGCCTGGGCAAGGGGCTTCTCACCCCCTCCCGGTGCGTTGGTGGAAGAAGGAGCAGGAGTCAATGCAGAAGAGCACGTAGCATACAGAAATCTATAGTCAGCTGCATTTTGATACAGTTCCCAAAGTACCTAATTATGCAGCTCGGATTTCTTCCTGCTCCTCATTCCAGCGATAGCTCAGCCTGAATCTTTATCAGGCCTTGGGGCTGCGCAGACTGAAAGGAGACATTCGGCTCTCCCCTCTTCCCAGCAGGATGAGAGGGCAAAGGTAGAAGGGCAACACGCTGCTCTTGTCAGATTTGCAGAAGGCAGTGTCAGGGAGCAGGCGTCTAAGTGCACATAACACCTAAATAAATGCCTGGCTTCCCCACGGTGCTCGGGCTCGGCCGGGGAAGGCTGGTGTGGAGCCAAGCAGGCAGCTGCAGCAGCACAGGAACACGCTCCGAGGGGGTCTTGGAGGGATTTGGGAGAGGGACAGCATGCATGAAAATTGCATCAGAGCAACAGCTAATTGCCAAGATTAACAGGCTCCAACAAGTGAAGGGTGAGCACTTGAAGTATGAAGTGTTGACTGAGATGTGAGTGTTACCCACAGAGACAAGTAGGGATGTTGCAGAGAGGGGCAGAGCTATTTTTGAGTGGTGAGGGGGCTACACAGCCCCAGAGGGACTGAATGGCCTACTGCCCCTTACCTCTGTCATGGAGTGTGGCTTTGGTGGGCACGTGTGAGGAAGCACAAAATAGGAGACCGTGTTCCTCCATGCAGGGGTTTGCATATTGGAGTTTTCTCAAAGGTGGGGTTGAGGACAGGCAGCAGCACTGCCAAGGTGCCACTGGCTGTTGCCCATAGCGTGTCCTCACCATTACATCCCAAGAAAGGCATAGGAATGATATTTGCAATCAGAAACTTGTGACCTAACCAGAGAGGCTTGAGCCACCAGGAGCAGCAGACAGCAGGGCACAGGTGGATGCCTGCTCTGGAAAACCAGAGCCAGCTGCAAGAAAAATAAATACAGCCAGGAAGCTCCAATGCTCAGCCAACCCAGGGACATATTAAGTGCACAGGGAGAGCTGCAGGAATTGGACAGCTGATGAGATAAATGAACACCGTAGCCAGGAGAATTTGTTGGTGTTTAAATTAAATGGGGATGGACACAGAGGTACCCTGGCTATGGGAGAAACACCCGGGACTGCACACCTAGCACAAGGCAGAGGCTGATGATGGTGTGTGCTGCAAGAGGAGAGGAAGTGCCTACAAGAATGCCACCATTGTCTCTGTGGATGAGGGCAAGGAAGAAGGACTGCTGGGGCAAGGGCTGCAGCCCAAATCTAGAAGCAGCTTTGCAGTAAGATACTGCCATGAGGAGAGAGGAGATGGATGGCAAGTGCCTGGGAGCACTGGGCAGGCTGCAGAGCACACACCAGCCTTGCAGTGGCAAAGCTGGAGGCTTTGAAAATCCTTGTAAAGGAGTCAAGGGAAAAGCTGAGAAGGAAATACAGAAGGAAAACCCAAAGGAAAAGCTAAAAGGAGTGTCTTTGACCCCAACCACCTGCAGTGAGAATGAAGAAAGTGCCTGGCTCCATGCTGAGCTCCCAAGGATCATTTGAAGATAGGAGCTCAGCTGGCATGTGCTATAAGTGGCTGATACTGCAGCAGGATCAGGAGAGCTGGGCATTAGTGACCTGCAGAAGAGTGGTGCCCAGAATTTGTGCCTTCAGGCCCCAGAGGTGCAATGCAGAGAGCCATGCCAGTCTGTGGCACAAAACAGAATGCCAGTCTGTGGCACAAAACCCAAAGAAAACAGGAATGGGAGACATCTGTGTTTGGCTTGGAAAGGCAGGAGTGCTGTGGAGGAGGAGGATGATGAGATTTGCACCAAGTCTTGGAGGAAATTGATGTGGGAACTGGGAGCAACCCCTGTTTTCCCCAGCTGGCTGGTGGCAGCTTACAAGCACTTCCCCCGAAACCAGGTTTGGGGCAGGCATGATTCACAAACTAGAGGGAGATAAACTTCTAACAAACATTATTTGCAAATGCATCATTCAGCCAGCTCTGTTTCTAGGTTACACAGCTGACAATTTTGCAATGCAGAAAGAGAAAAAAGATCAAAACCAGCCAACATGTCAAGGAACATAAGCCACAGAAGACAAAACACAGGGGAAAAAAAAAAAAAGAAAAATACCAGTTTTCAAAGAGAAAAGAGAAAGAAAACATTAAACCATGGGGTGCCTGGAGATCTCCACCAGAACCAGGCTTGTCTTCCTCTTTACCAGGGCTGGGAAGTCAGAGTTAAAGCAATGAAAACTTGTAAACTCTTTGGGGTGGGTTAATGTAGGGCAGTGAACATGGTGCAGGGCACAATGAGGCCCCTGGCACAGCTGGGTCCTGCTGCAGGGGACAGCACTGCTTTCCCAGTGCCCGGCATGGGGATGTCCTGGACTGTTCACGTGCACAGCAAACGGTTTGAACACAGCCGAGGTGGAAAAGAAAATGCCTGAATATCGCTGCAGATATTCCCCCAAATGCGTCTATGCATAATGCAGCAGCACTCAAAACCCAAATAAAACATTATAGAATATACAAAGGGTGGGATAGAAAATACTATTATATAAAGCTGTCTTCACATCCAGTCTGGGGGCCTTTCCAAAAAGATACACTTCAGCCAAACAAATGATGGAGCTCGGTGCAGGGATAACCGGATGAGGTTTAATGGCCTGCAATAGGCAGGAGGTCGGGCTAAGTGAGCTAATAGTTTCTCCTGGCCTTAAAGCCTATGAATGTATGAATAAATCAGGGGAATACTTGTTTAGTTCCAGTCCCCCAGCCTGCAAAATTATGGTGCAGCAGGAGGGGAGGGAAATCAGAGACGGGCAGTGGACACGGCACTGGCATGAGGAAGGGGATGAGGGAGGTTCAGGGAGCGCAGCACTGGAAAAACCCAAAAGCCGCGGATGAAGATGCTGCGTTTTGCACAACGTGCGGCTGACCTTGGAGCTGGTGGACAGAAGGATTTGCTGCAGTGAATTCCAGAAGTGAGAGCACAACTGGGAAAGAGCAGCAGCTGCTGGGGAAGGAGGGAATACATGCCTTGGGCCAGGATCAGCCCTGTGGCCAGTGGGACCAGGAGGAGATGCAAGATGGGAGCACAGGACACCAGAAGAGGTGGCACAAGTCCTCATTCCCTAACGCCCATAGAAAGAATAAAAAATCCTTCTGCCAAATACCTCATTCTGGGGTGGGTTTGGGCTGAGAAATCCCAGAATAAACATGGTCAGTGAAGAGATGGGAAGCACCAAAAGCAGGGGCAAGAAGTGAATGAAGCCACAGAGATAGCAGCTGACCAGTAGAATAAGTTGGACCTTACAAAATATTCCAAGGAATATGAAGGGCTTTTAAAGACATTGGGGAAAAGAAGCACTAGAGAGACAGAAGGATAATAATAAATGAGAAAGGGACTGGAAAGAATGAAGAGCTTTAAAATGGCTGTTGTCGAATTGCTTTTTTAAATTGCTCTTTAAGGTGATAACTAAAGAGAAGAGGCATGGTCAATTAGGAACTAATGAAGACCTTGTAAATACACTTACTGATAAAAAGCACGTAAGGGAAGCCCTGACAAGCCTAATGTGCACAAATCAGCCGGGGTGAACAACACGCATTCTGAATTATTAAGGGAATTCACTAACAGACTTAGTGAGCCTCCACCACTTTAAAACCCACCACCAGCACTGAAAATAAAATTGCAGCTGGCCAAATTCTGAGCTGGTGCAACAAATCAGTGAAGGACCTGGGTGGTGGGGGGGATGGTGGGAACTGCCAGAGAAGGAAATAAACACAAACTAAATTTAAAAGAAAAATAAAAGGAAGAGACTGGAAAAGGAGACTGACAATTAGTAGCCAGGAAATTTGTTTCATCTGCCAGGCAAGGAATGCCAAAAAAATTGGGGATTAAGGAAAAGGCATTTGATGCTCTCGAAGGAGAGCAAAGCCACAAGCAATGCCAAGGATGAATTTATTAAAGGACAAACTAGGGCGGTCAAAGCCGGTTGGTATTTTACAGGGCTTTGCACCCTCTCTGGAGGCAGGCACTGGTGGATAAAGCCTGGCAGGACTCACAGCATTTCATCCTGTGTCTCATAGACAATTCCTGGAGGAATTAACTGGTTCCAAAGCAAGGACAGCTTAGGAGCCTACGTGGCACAGCAGCCAGTGGAGGAACCAGCACTGGGTTTAGTCTTGGTTGGGATGAACATTAACGATTGAGAAGATAAATGGCAAAGTAATTGCATTTGCAGATGATGCTTAATTAGGTCACACTACAAACAGCAATAACACAACAGGAACCGGGAAGGTTTGCAATACAGGTGGAACCGGGCAAGTGATGAGCCTGGAAGGATTCAGGGACCTCAGGGAGAAGCTGTCCTCAGTGTAGGTGGAGGGGAAGAGCTGGGAGACAGCCCTGGAGCAGGAGGAGGCTAGAAACAGGAGATTGGGTGGGATTTCTCAATGAATCTGTCCTGCACTCTCAGGTCTCTGACAGTTGTTGGGGTCCCTCAAAATCATAAGTAGCATGGCAGGGTTTAGCCAGGCCTTTTGCAGCATGAGGAGCACAGAGTGAGTGTTATTTGGGAGAGCTGTCAGAGTGCTCACTCCTGGGGCACCTCTGCTTCTCATCCGCCTGATGGAAGCTGACGTTGCATGAACCTTTCCGAGCAAACTCAAATTATTTTAATTTCTAAATCCAAACAGCTCCAATTATATCATTTCCCCTGTGCAAAGCTGGGTAATGCTCTCCCTCTGCTTCCCTGGCAGGGCTAAGGCAGCCCTGAGTGCAGGCAGTGCTGGGGGCTCACACCCCTCCTGTTCAGGGATAGCTCAAGGGGCACACTGGGACAGACCCCAGCAGGAAAAGTGAGATGGGGTGATGGTGAGGTGATTTAAATATACAGGAGTCTCTGAGGTTTGATATCAGAAAAAAAAAAAAAATCAGATTTTTCAAAGAAATTAAACATCTTTTGCATGAATATTCCTATCCACAGCAGAACTCTTTGGTTTTTCTCCTTTTGCTTCACACAGAGCAGCCTCCCTTGGCAGGCTCAGGGAAGATTTCACCATAAGGATGAGCAACAAACCATTTGGTAGTTACGGAAATAAAGGGGTGAAAAAAGCAATTGCGGAAACACTTCCTAAAGAGCTCTGCTTAACTAATTAACTGAGTTTCTTCCTACACTAGCCTGTTCCTCACAGCTTCAGTGCCATCCCTTTGCAAAGGGTCTATTGCACTAGCACTTATATATCATAATTGCAATTATACACCTGCAGCTGCCTTTGGCAATTTTTTTCTCCCAGAAGGAGCTGTCCCCCAAAATTGCTACTGCCTCAGCGCCCTTTTCTCACCATTGTTTGACCCACAGCCGATGCAGAGTGAGCAGAGCAATCCCTGGATGCAGTTTTTGCCTCTCCTTCCCTGGCCCCTGTGGCTTTTTCCACCTCCACCCCCAAAAGCCCCATTGCCCCCAGCATCACCTCTTTTTCCTCCCTCCCCCTTGCTGCCTTCTCTTCCATCCCTCCCTGTGCTATTTTTACCAGGGTGCCAGGGTCTCTGCTTCCAGCGGCTCACAGAGACTCTTCTCCAGCTCAGCCAAGTCAAATTCCAGGCACATTCCTTGCACCCACACTCAACTTCCCAAGCCAGTGAGGGCTTTCTGCCGAGCCACAGTCCCAGCAAACCTGGTCTCACACAGACAAGCCACGCCGGCTCTGTCACACACAGGAAATGCTGACGCTGCGGCCACCACCTCTGGCATCCCTCCCCCAGTGTTGCCCTCACTGCCCTTTATCACCTTCGGTCCTGCTCCAGCATCACCTGGCTGCCGGCAGCCCCTGAGCCCCGCATCCTCAGCACCCATCTGCATCAGATGGGGGCAAGGCAGGGGCTGAACTGCTCTTGCTCCCACCTGGAACCCCTTTGCTCCTGGAACCGCAGCTCTTCGGCACCATCTCCCTTCCAGGCTCCACTAGTTTGCCGGAGCTCCCGCAATCCCCCTCCCCCTTAGCCCCTCCATTTCTGGTTTAAATTCCCAGCCCCTTATCACATTACAAAGTAACCGGGGCGCCTCTGCACTCCTCTAAACTTAAACACCTTTTTTTCTCATTAAAGGGGGCTGTGCTTCTCTCCTGCTTCCCTATCTCCCAGTTAAAAGCCAATTAATTACTGTTGACTTTCCCAGCAGATGTTCTCGCTTCGGCACTGGTCGGAAACGCGGTGATTTGTGAACCGCAGGGCTCCGGTGTGGAGGAGTGAGGACCGGGACATGCAGGCCGGCAGGGAAAGGAGCCCTTCCCAGCCAGCCTGCCTTTTGAAAAGGGAGAGAGCATGGCTGTTTATGAGAAAGTCACTGGCTGTTTTTCTTGGATAGAAGCAAAATCCTCAGATAGGGGTAAAATCCTGATTCCACAGAAAATGAAGCAGTGTGGATTTCAGTTGGGTCTGGTCAGAGGTTTATTTCCCCTTGTACAAGAAACCTCTCATAAATCACCGCTCTCTCCAAGGGCTTTTCAAAGCAGTGATGCAAAACAGAGCTGCACTGTCCGCCAAAGGCTGGCCGGCCCCAAAGCGCGCAGGGAAGTGGAAAGGAAGGGGAGGCCATCTCCACTGTCCCACTGCCATGTCCCCAACACCCTGCATCTGTCCTTCCATCCCTGCACCTCACCAAATACCAGCCCAGGGAAGCAGGGATGAGGAACAAATGGCTGCTGTGGGAATGAGATGGTGAAAGCGATGGATCAGAGGGATGATGACCTGGCTGTGTGCTCCGAGGGAAGGGACAGCAGTGCCTGGTGATGGGGATATCATTGCCATGGTGTGTACAGGTGCACTGGTGGGCATGGGTGTCCCAAAAGGCATGATAGCCCTTCTGGGTACAGGCATCCTGCTGGGCATCCCAGAAGAATTTAGGGGGCAAGGATGTCCCAGCATGAATGGGCATGCTGGTGAGCACATGCAGGTTGGGGTTGGCATCTTCACCACTGCCAGGTGAGAGGAGTGGTGAAGTGCCAACAGGGTGCATGTCAAAGGCACCTTTTTCTGCAAAAACGCTGCGGAAAATACTTGCAAACAGTGAAGCTCCTGGGCTAACAGCCATGCAAATCCCCCTGATGATTACAGTGACTTTCTAATATCGACAGAAACCTCTGCGCTAATGAAATGCACTGAAGTTAAGCAGCCGTGGAAATGCCAGTGTAAAGGAGAAAGGCCACCAAACAGGCACTAATGGAAACCCAAATCTCCAGAACGAACGGGCTGTGATTGGAGAAGAGGGAAGGGAACAGAGGTCTCCTGTGTCATTGTCCCTGGACAGTTGTGTGACCTTCTCCAGCTTTGACTGTGTGGTGCCATTGTCCTTAGAAGAGGGGGGATTCATGGGTGGGCGTACCAGTGGATGGAAGGGAACACTGGGGGTGGAACCTGGGAAAATATGGAGCAGCTTATCCCTTTGTCCCTCAGCTCTGGCACTCTGAGGTTCTTTTCTTTCCTGGGGAGCCTCCAGTGGGAGCCTCCAGTATGGCTGGGAAGTGCTGTCTGTGGAGGAGGCGTCTAAGGAGCACAGCTACTCACAGCCCTGCCTGGCCCTGACAGGCTGTTTCCCACTGAGCTGCGGGAAGAAAATGGGATTTCAGCTTTTCTTTTTCATGGTAAATGTTTCTGATTCCACCAGCGATGTGTTCACCTCTCAAGTTAATAGGCAATAAGCAAAGCCGTGCCATTCTTGTTAAGGAGACAGAAAGGGTTCCATTTAAATGCAATGTGCGAGTGACATAAGCTGGGATGGGAGAATACCCCGGGCCTCCTGGCAGTGGTTTGGGGAGCTGGGAAGGGTGGTGTGCATTTTCTCTGACAGCAGAGGCAGGCTGTGGGCATGGCTGGAATATACCAGCACCAAAGATAGGGATTTTTGTCGTTTTGCTGTCAGTTCTGCCAGGTGTTTGAATTAAAAGTGACCTCAGACATGTGTCTTCCAAGCTGCTCCCTCCTGGTTATCAGGACAGACCAGGCACCCTCTCCCAGCCCCACTCTGCCCTGCATGCTGCCACTCTTTGCAAGTGCTGGATCAGCACAGCCCAGCACTGTGCTGATGCTGTGAACCTCATCTTGGTGGAGAGAGGCAAGAAATAGGGACTGAACCCCTTCAGACATCATCCATTTTCCCATGTGGGCTGCAAGGTGCAGGTGGTGCAGCAAACCAGGGGTTCTGTGCTGCAAGTACATTTTCTGTTGAACATTTTCTACTAATTGCACTAAAAATCTCACACTGAGATGAGGGTAAAGGCACCCAGGCAGTCAGCAAGAACATGCTCAAATCAACTCATTACAAAATCCCCATTGCTGATACGGCCCTCTTTTTAAATAATAAGTGTGGGATTCTTCTTGCTTTATAAAATTCCATTTAAAGGAGAAATTGCAAAAGCTTTCTGGCTCCTTTGATCATTTTTAAGGGTCCTTTCCAGTGTGGGAGAGAGACACTGACTTGAAGAAAAAGGGAACAGTGCTGAGCTGAGGGAGGTGCTCAGTGGGGTGGCTGAACTGGACCCCCCCCCCCATATCTCCAAGGAGAAATCCCTTGGCCATGCACAGAGCACTGCCTGACATCACAGATGTTCCCAGAGCCCAGCACTGCTGGTGTAACTGGTCAGGTTTGGCTGGCCCTGATCCCTGAGACCAGCTGGTGAAAGAAAAGGAGATATACAGGGTGACCAGGGGACTGCTGGTGATTACATGTGATGTCTGTGTCACCTTGAAGGAGCCTCTGCAGTTTGCTCAACAAAGTTGAAAAGTGTCAAAATTTGGGTCCTAGCCTTGGCTGAAGCCATGGGTGATGGCAATGGGGCAGCACACACAGAGGCTGGTGTTTTGCTGCCCAAGGCAATGTCAGCATCCCCACATCCCCACATCTCTGGACATCACTGCAGGGAACCCATCACTGCCAGGACCAGCCCTGGGCTGTGCCAGGCTCAGCGCTGCTGAGGACGCACAAGGTCACCACCAAAAGCCTTCTCATTGCTGTGGCATGTGAGGGATCAGTTTCCCTACAGCCACGCACGTCCTTTGGCTTAAACACCAAAGCCCTGGCAGGTAAAACTCTCTTTGTCTTTTGTCTTTTTATTGAAGGGCAGAATGCGCAAGGGAGGGAACGGCAGCCGGGTGTGTTCTAATGAACCCTGATTTCTAGCAAAGCCTTTAATAGTATCTTGGTCTTGTGGTATCTTGCTTGAAAAATTAATTCAAATTGGTTTGGATATAAGCCTTTTCACAGGGCTGAGAACAAGCAGAAGGATCTGAAACAAAAGGGAACAATAATATCTTGAGCTGGAAGGTGCTGTTCAGACCCAGCAAGGATTGGTGTTAGGCCTGGTTTTATCTAACACCTTCAATTAATTATCTGGGAGAGGGAACAAACAGCACCTTAATTAAATCTTCAAATGACATTACAGTGAAAAGGTGTTAGACATTTACAGGGACGTGCAAAGTAGAAGGAGGTGGAGAGAGCCCGGCTGACTCAGTGATGCCATTTGGGAGGAGGACCTGGGGCAAGCTGCATTCTCCAGGCACCCCTTTCCCCCCTCTGCATCATGCTGCATCCACAGAGATGAATGTGGGAAAGACCTCAGCCTGACAGCTCTGTCCCCAGCATCCTTTGACCCCCAGGTTCTTGTCTGAGCAGGTTTTGGTGCTGCCAAAATCATTGCCATGGAGTGGCACCCCCTCCTCCTGCCTGCTGCCCCATGGCTATGCTAACTCAAATCACAGTGGACCACTGAGGACTTGCACCTCCTGTGGCTGCTTGAGCATCTTTGAAGCTGTATCTGAGCTGGGTCTGCTCAGAGGAGAGCCAAAACCCTTCAAGCAATCTGTTTGAGCTGGTGGAAACCAAGGGAACTTAGCAGAGGCGCACCTACGGTCTTAAATGGAAATGCCAGGTTTGTTAATAAAGAAACCAAACTAAGGAATTTCTGGACAAAAATGTTAGTTAACTAAAAAGTGAGTTTCCAGAGGAAGTTACATAAACATATTGGGGAAATAAACACACAGAATATTTCCAAGAGAATAAAGAAGAGCCATAAGCATTTCAGCCTAGAAATGAGAAACTAATATTGTGAGCATAAAGATTTCAGTTCCTTTGCAGTTCATACATTTTATAACAGAAATCCAGACATCTAAAAACCAAAATAAAACACTCCAATAACAATCATAACTCTGACTCTCTCTTTTTCTTCTTTCCTGGCACCCAGACAATGGCTCAGAAATGCATCTCATAACTCGAGCTTGGCGCCGGAAGTGACTTCTATAAAGTGGGATAATTAAGCAAGAGTAACGTGTTATTTTAGAAATTACATCCTCGCCATAACACGCTGGAGGAGGATGCTGGGCGGCCGCGGGCTGCGGCTGCTGCTGGATCCATGCTGGCACCCTGGGCGCTGAAGCCCTCGGTCAGCATTTGCAGGGGGGCGTTGCCAGAGGCTCAGGACAGTTGCAGCCAGCCCAGGCTTTGCATTTGGGAAAAGGTAGTGCTTAAATTGTATTTAACTCCCAGATTCTTGGCTGCTGGGGAGGGCAGAGGGGAGGCCAGAGGTCAAAGCAAGGTTGCTGCTGGCAAGCTGATTAATTCAGGCTGCGAGGAGTGGGGCTGCAGTGCTCTGGATGACAAGCATTGACATCTCCCCATGCCTTATCCTGCTGCACTAAGGCTGTGTTTTGCAGCCTGCATCATGCGTCAGATGTTTTTGGTGCGGTGTGGCTAATAAACCAGCCGCTGGCAATTCCCACTCTCCTTTTCCACGCCAGCTTTTTTATGGCTGGGGCTGTTGTCCATCTTTTACATCCTGGTGTTTATTTTTCCCTATTGTTTAGATTAGCTTTAACTTCAGGTGGACGCCAGGCTTTTATTCAGGAAAAAAACCACAATCCCTTGAGCAGCCAGATCTAACAACATCTTGCAAGCACCTCTAAATATTTCAGGGAGAGTCTGTCAGGGTTGCAGGGAACGTCTCCGATCTGCTCTCATTCATAGTTTAGCACATCCCTCGCCTCCTCCCACCTCCCCAAGTGG
This sequence comes from Hypocryptadius cinnamomeus, assembly GCA_013400635.1. Taxonomy (NCBI): domain Eukaryota; kingdom Metazoa; phylum Chordata; class Aves; order Passeriformes; family Zosteropidae; genus Hypocryptadius; species Hypocryptadius cinnamomeus. The sequence goes on from VYZP01055756.1 coordinate 28,597, forward strand.
TTGTGCCTGAGCTCAAACACACACGCACCTTCCTCATGCTGAAAACATGTCAGCAGCTTCCCGCCAGGAGCTGGGCCAGCCCGGGCTGCCAGCTCGGCTGCCCCGGCCCTGTGGGGGGGAGAGGAGCAGGAGGAGAACCGCTGCCTCCAATTAATCCTGAGCAAAGTCCCAGTGCAGCCAGAGAGATCAGATTTATCTCCCGACTGCCTGACTTGGCTCCTCTCCCCAAACATTTGGCAGCGGCGGCTCAGGCGCGGTGGCTGGTGGAAACCCACAAGGGTCCGCCGGCGCTGGAGCCGCTCCAAGGAACCTGCTGAGGGTCCCTGTGGAGGGGTGGGACGCTCGGGGCACCCCAGGACAGGGATGCCCGCACTGCTGTGCTCTGCTCCCGCGGTGTGCTGCTGCCTCCTCTCTCTGAGCCTGCCGCTGGCAGCTCCGCCGGTCACCGCGGGCGCACGGGAGCCCAGCCTTGGCTGGGACCCACGCCAGGCAGGAATGCCGCGGGGAAGGCAACCCGCAGCCAGTGCCTAGCAGAAAGGATGAGCCGGCTGGTTAAAGAGGTGTGAAAATAACATTTTGTTTCTGTTTGGTTTGTTTTTTCCCCTAGTCCTATTAAAAGAAAAGATTGGTGAAATCCCTGCAGCCGGGACAGAGCCAGCCACGCTGGCAGATCCTCCAACCTTAGAGCGAGGATGGAGGCAAGTGGTGCCTGGGAGCGACGCCGAGATGCTGCTTAACCTTGGAGATGACCCATCTATCTGCCCAGGCAGCTTCCTCCAGCCCCGCTGCGTGGGCACGGAGGGATAAAAGGATTCATGCTGCCAGCACAGAGCAGTAAGTCACACTGAAAAAAGAAAAGCAGAAGCAGCAAAGGCAGAGGAAGATCGAAAAAGGGGTGGAAAAAGTCCTGAGAAGAAGGAAAGGTGAAGGAGCATTTGGGTTCAGTGCTGCCTGGGGAGGCCTAGCAGGCTGAGCAAACCCTCTGCTGCTCAATTCCCACTGCGCCAAGAGGAACAGGATATCGCACGTCATTTGTAAATAAACCCGCGGCATCAAAGGAGCCCTGGTCTCCCTGTGCGCCCATCCCAACCCGCCACTCCGGGGAGAGCCCACCAGTGCTCCCAGGGATGGAGCACGGGGAGGCATCAGGGCTTTTGGAGGCTTGTTTACCATCTGCACAAGCTGGCGGCGTGCCAAGGGGGGTATCCAGGTGCCTGGAAAAGGGACGCATTTGAGGAGCGGGCGGAGGTGTCTGCATTCCTGCAGCCCCGGGGAGCGGTCAGACGCCGCCCCGCTGCGGGGCCAAGCCATGCGGGGATGGCTTCGGGAGGCGCTCGCAGGATGAGGACCCAGGACGAGAAGAAACTGGCGGGTGCCACACGACTTCCCCGGGGCCCTCCTGCCACCGCCTCCGCCCGGGCGCGGGGGAGTCCGCCGAGGGAATCAGAGCTGCCTCGGCTCTCCGACTTCAAAGCTGTGAGGGGAACATAATGATGTGCGAAACGCCGAGCTGCCAGCTCCCCGCGGCCGGCCCCACGCTTCCTTTGGAGTAAATAATGCCGTCTAACGAGATGCTTTAATTGTGTCACGCTAATTCCACGAGAAAGGAGACAAGATTGAGCATGTGCGCAGTCACGGTGGGTGCAGGACCCCAGCCTGCTATGTCCCCCTCCCCACGATGGCCCGGTCACAGCGGGGCTGCCTCATGATGCTCAGCCAGGGTGTGAGTGGTAGAGACTGCTCCAGAGACACCGGCAGAGTTGTGTGTGCAGGAAGCTCCGCGGCTCCAGAGCACCCTGGGATGCGCACGGGTGGGTGGTGGAGGGATGCTGGCAGCACAAAGGGGTGAGGGGAGGTGTTATTCCACACTGCAACCATCGGGACATGCCACGAGGGTCCGTGTGAGGGGCTGGCATGCTGGGAGCACTGCCAGCTTGGGAAGCTGTGTAGTGAAGCCAGAGTTCTGGCAGTGTGGAAGGGATAGCCCGTGGCTTGAGTTTGCCTGGGCTCTGTGGGCATTCCCGGTACAAAGATACAGCGTTGTCCTTGATCACAGCGCCTCAGGGAAGGATGCTGTTGAGCCTTGCCTACCACTGAAGCCCTGTGCCGATACCTCAAGGTCAACCCATGGGATGGCTGCAGGCAAACAGCAGCTGGGAAAACCCCAGCAGCAGGACATGCTGTGCCCGGGGCACAGCCGTGTCCCCAGTGATGGGCACGGATGCTCACAGACTGAGCAGGAGTGTGAGCATCTTCCAGCTCCCAGCTCGCATCCAATCTCATTCTTCCAAATCTGTTTCTTAAATGAGATTAGGACAAAGAGCATGAAGAGCAGAAATGTGTACAAGGGGTAAACCAAGCCTGGGAAAATCCCCCAGCGAGCCTGAGCCTCGTGGCAGGATGTTTTGCAGTGACAGTCCCCAGTTTCCATCTCCACAGCAACACTGATTGATCTGGTGGTGCTCCCTGTCCCCTTGCATAGGCGTGCACAGCAACACGATGCTTCTGGGTGGTTTGTGGCCGCTGTTATTCCTGTGGATTAGCATTTTGTTATTGTCTGCAGGCAGCCTGACCCCAGTCCCCACACTGGGCTCCCAGCTGGGGCTCCTGGACCCTGAAGCCCTCAGGCATGACTTCAGCCACTGGCCACATGTGAGGAGGTGCTGAGAAGCCAACACCTGTGCTTACGGTGCACCCAGTCACCCTGGCCACTGTAAGCTCTTTCCTGGACATAAACCCTTGGTTTTCAAGGCTGTTTTCTCACCAGATGAATGAAATAAACCAATGATTAAAAGGAAAAGTAGGAAAATAAATTGCACCATGTGCAGTCGTTTGGACACCCCAGATGGCTTGTCAGCAGGGTTTGACTTTCAGGTCTACAGCACAGATGGCTCCGAAGCCAGGGGAAGAGCTGCTACCCGTCATGTGCGGCAGCCCCCAGCCCTCAAGGCGCTGCTCCTCGGAGGTCAGGGGCCGTGGTTCAGCACCAGGGTCTCCTAAGTCCCACCATGGTGTGCTCAGGAGAGGCTCCACTCACGTGGCTGTCACACTGGATGGGTGACGCTGTGACAGTGCCCTGGTGCGCTGTCTCTTGTGCTGCTCTGTTTGCATCAGGTGACGCCAAAACATTTTGAGAGCAATTCAGCCAGGCACCACTCCAAGAGCAGGATGTGAGGGCTAACTTTGGGCAGGGAGCATGGTGTTGCTGAGGGGACATTGTGCCAGGAGAAGGCTGGAGCAGTTTGGGGAGCCTCAGTGGCCAAGCTTTCCTTTGCTCCACACAGCAGTGATGACAGCCGTCCTCTCCTCCGTGAGCCTGCGGCCCTCAGAGCTCCCTTCCTCCTTTTCCTCACAGATATATGGTCTAATTTGGAACAGCAACTCCTTTGAGTGGAGGCTGCATCAGTCTCTGCCTGGAACTGGCAGACACATCAGCGTGGTGGCATCAGCACGAGACAGTAGCAATAATCATTAGCACTGGGACTGAGGACTCCGTGCTGGCAGTGATGTAGCGTTTCCATTAGGAGCCTCATACCACTCTATTACTATGGCATTAGCAGGAACAATGCTGCTGCAGCCCTGGGAATGGGAGAGGATGTTGGCTGTGGTGGGGCAGCGGCTCCTCACCAAACCTTCCTGCTCTGTTCCCAGCCAGGATGCAGTGGCAATGCTCATGTCATCACCCGGGGGGAAGTGTGTCCCCCATCACTGGTGGGTCACCCTGCCACACAGAGGGTCTGTCCCAGTGTTTTGGCACTTGGTTTTGTTTCCTTCCCCCCC
>VYZP01055757.1:7579-23713 GCA_013400635.1 Hypocryptadius cinnamomeus
TTCTAGTTGTCCTAGAAATATAGACATATATTAAAAAAAAAACAACCCAACAAACAACATATATATATATATATATATATATATATATAAAATAAAATTTTAAAAGTTTGGATACAAAAAACAGAGCAAACTGTCTCACAAAGTCAGATCTGAGATGAGCACATAGGCCTGGGAGGGAGTAATCTCTAGAGATGTGCACATACTCACATTACAACTAACAACAGTACAGCTGTTCTTTGTTCTTATTGAAGAATGAAGAAAGTATATTTATCGATAGATGTAATTAATGTAAAACTCCAGCTGTTTAAAAGGAAACTTGGAGTTGTCTTGCACATCCTGAGTATGTTATTCCTTATGAAGCAGCTGAACCTGGATGTCCTTATGCACAAGAGAGCCAATGGTTAGTGCACTTAGAGTTAGCCAGACAAATGTGAATTAAGGTCACCTAAACTCTGAATAGAAGCTTCTGTCCTGGCTTTTAGTTACAGTTGACAAATTCAATTCCATTTCATACCTCTCTTACACTTAGATTCATCTCCTAATCTCCTGGTATCCTGTGATCGGTGTGGGGATAGGAAGAGGTCATTATCCTCAGTGAGTGAAATGCCATTGAATCACAGTTGCCTTTATCCTGTCAGGAGAACTTTAGAAATGCCCAATGATCCACAGGGAACCAGCTCTGGATTTATCCTCACACATGCAAATGGTGACTCTTGCTCACTTCTGGTGTTTACAAACAGTTTTCGTGTCCAGCCAGCTCTAAACACTGGAGTTTTTCTCATGAGCTGCTACCTATTTATAGTATTATAAATGCATTATGCATGCATTAGATCTCAAAATTAATCTGAACTCTCACAACCTTTCCCACTGAAAATGTGTCTGCCCTTAACCCTGCTGCACAGATATTTGCTTGAGATCATTTCCTTCTCTCCCTGTTCTGTCTGCGTTGAGCAAAACAAAGAAGTAAAACAGCTCTACGAACAACAAAATTATAGCAGAGAAAAATGAATTTGTAACAGCCCTCAGATGATTTTGCCCTAGAAAAGAAATCTACTCCCTTAGCATTAAAGGACTGCAGCCAGACCAGTAAAGAGGTGGCATTACTTATATTCCCAATGTAGCTCAGCAGGAGGTAGGGGAATAAGGAGCCTATTCCTACATTTGAGTAATGGCAGATAAAGCCCAGCACAGCTTTGATTACAGACATGTAGAACAGATACTGTGATACAATCAGAGCATCTAACAGTCAAAGACAGGGATGTAGGATTAAGAGTCCAAATGTAAAAAGCTGGAAGGGTGATGAAGTGTTGCAGGTGAATATGTTCATTATTGACATTTCAACAAGCNCATCCTGAGTATGTTATTCCTTATGAAGCAGCTGAACCTGGATGTCCTTATGCACAAGAGAGCCAATGGTTAGTGCACTTAGAGTTAGCCAGACAAATGTGAATTAAGGTCACCTAAACTCTGAATAGAAGCTTCTGTCCTGGCTTTTAGTTACAGTTGACAAATTCAATTCCATTTCATACCTTTCTTACACTTAGATTCATCTCCTAATCTCCTGGTATCCTGTGATCGGTGTGGGGATAGGAAGAGGTCATTATCCTCAGTGAGTGAAATGCCATTGAATCACAGTTGCCTTTATCCTGTCAGGAGAACTTTAGAAATGCCCAATGATCCACAGGGAACCAGCTCTGGATTTATCCTCACACATGCAAATGGTGACTCTTGCTCACTTCTGTTGTTTACAAACAGTTTTCGTGTCCAGCCAGCTCTAAACACTGGAGTTTTTCTCATGAGCTGCTACCTATTTATAGTATTATAAATGCATTATGCATGCATTAGATCTCAAAATTAATCTGAACTCTCACAACCTTTCCCACTGAAAATGTGTCTGCCCTTAACCCTGCTGCACAGATATTTGCTTGAGATCATTTCCTTCTCTCCCTGTTCTGTCTGCGTTGAGCAAAATAAAGAAGTAAAACAGCTCTACGAACAACAAAATTATAGCAGAGAAAAATGAATTTGTAACAGCCCTCAGATGATTTTGCCCTAGAAAAGAAATCTACTCCCTTAGCATTAAAGGACTGCAGCCAGACCAGTAAAGAGGTGGCATTACTTATATTCCCAATGTAGCTCAGCAGGAGGTAGGGGAATAAGGAGCCTATTCCTACATTTGAGTAATGGCAGATAAAGCCCAGCACAGCTTTGATTACAGACATGTAGAACAGATACTGTGATACAATCAGAGCATCTAACAGTCAAAGACAGGGATGTAGGATTAAGAGTCCAAATGTAAAAAGCTGGAAGGGTGATGAAGTGTTGCAGGTGAATATGTTCATTATTGACATTTCAACAAGCACAGCACACCTTGCCCAAGGCCCTTTTTCTGTGAGAGAGGTGACCTTTATGGTGGTCTGGAAGCACATATTAACTGCTTTATATTTCCCATTCTAAAGTCTATTTTGGGTGATCATACACTTTGCAAAATCTTAACTTCGTGAATGCAGGTTACACACTGCTTTGGCTTATTTTTTTTACATGTAGATATGAACCAAGGAAAATCTGGAAAAGCTGATCAATGTATTGCAATTACTGAGTAAGAAAATACACTAAAAAAATATTTTTTTAAATTAAAACCCAAAACCAACAAACAAAAAGCAACACAAGAAAATCTTTCTTTTGGATGTAGCAGATTTTTGCCATTTTATTTAGAAAATTCTGGGACCAAAATGGCAGTTTTGTTGAAATTACAGTGCTACACGGCAGCAGAGGTGGAGGCTGCTAAAAATGAGTGTATCTAGAAACAGAAGGGAAAATAAGAACAAAGAATGTGGCACACAGAAGGCCAGAACAGCTTTGACCCTGTAAATCCACAGCAAGCAATTGGATAAAGCCTTCCAAAAGGCAAACAAAGATACTGAAACAGGTGACTAAAAGCAGCCTTTCCATTAGAGAATCACAAGCCTTGTTTGATAACGTGCATGTAAGTGAAGGTCAAACTAGAGATGAGATTATAATCAAGACTGGAAAAAAAACTTTCAAGATAGAATGAAACTTTTGAGAGTAATATGTGACAAGATATATGAGAACTCAAAAAGAAGGGGAAAGGGGCTTTTGAGGTTTTGAGAACAGAATTATGACTATTGCATCAGTTGTGTTTTTGGAGAGTTTAAGGACTCTTTATTTGGAGGCAAAAGTTGCAATAGAGAGACAAAACCATTAAGATTGCAGAAAATATTCTGACTTCAGTTTGGGAAAGGCAATTACACCATAAGCGGAGAACATAATTTGCAGATTGAAATCTCTGAAGGAAAACAGGTCATATTCAGATGGTTGGGTTCATCAAAGGAGCAACTGGAAGAAAATCAAAAGCTCAGAAGGGAATAGGACAACTACAAAAAAATTTGAAAGAAGAATCATGACAAACTGCACAAAAACTGGAAGAAAACACAAACCAAATTTACATCTAGCCTTTGTAAAGAGCTGCTGTATTTTGTAGCAAGCACAGTAGCTTGCAAATTCCTGCCATAAAAACAGAATTTACACAAATGAATGTAAACTATATTACCTCTACACAAGCAAGCCTAATTCTTTATTGGAAAGATTTAAACAAAACCTACATGGAGTGGATTTTACCTCACACACCAGCAGATCCTTTATTAATTTAAATGGGGTGCACAGATCAGGGTGATACCTGATTTACAATCCAGAGGGTAAAGACAGAATCAGTAATGACAATGCTCTGCTCATGCAGGGGACACATCACCCCTGAAGAGGTGGCACCTTAGGACACTCATCTGCCTGGAGAGGTGGCACGGCCCGAAGACTTCTGGGAAGTGTACCACCCAAAAAGATATCTTTGATTTTGAATGAAACCTTCACTTTTTAAATTTAGAAAACCCAGTTTGGTAAGGCAAGTGGAAGAAGCAATATTTATACACAACCAGCTCCTGTCTATGGCCTCTGCTCCTCCTGGAGGTTGTTGTTTCCAGCCTACGTGAGCACTGCTGTGTGGCAGCAAACACTGCCCAGTGCCCTCTGCTTTCTAGGGAGTTTTTCCATTAATTTCTGAGGCCTAACCAAACTCATCACAGTCCCAGCACATGTTGCAAACTCCCAGGGTCCAGCTGCATTCTCAGTAATGCCACAGCCTCTCTATCCATTAATTCCCTTAGTTGCTCCCAATGGAAAAGAGAAGAAAAGTGTCCAGGGATTGGGAAAAATATTCAGCCAATCTTAGTGATCATAAGCATACCTGTGAAAACCAAAAGAGAACAAACCCTTCTGTCATGAGAACATAAAGTTGAGATAGAACAAAATCTTGAGAAGATGAGGTTTGCAATTACTTTGTCAGAAGGTCCGCCTGAGGCACAGCAAACTGGGAGAGCACAGATCAGAAGAGGAATGCAGGGAAATAGGAAAAGAGAAAGGAAAAAAATAAAAGAGAGGTAAGGGGAAGGGAGAAGTGATTAAATGTGGAAATTACAAAAGAAAGCTCAAAATACCCAGGATGTAGAGAAATGCCATACACAGAACAATACTGGCTAATATGATCTGAGCAATGCTGTGAAGAAAAGGCCATTTAAAAGGGCCAGAATAGACCAACAGAAGCAGCACAGAATGACAACTCAAAAAACTTTAAATATATTGCCCAAGACTGATATAAATTCATTTGGCTGTGCTGCAGAAAAAAAAAATCTAGATCATCATCCCTTTTTATCCATAAAGAGCATTATTATAGAATATAACCCCAAACATGACATCTTACATGTAAAATCTTTTTTTGTGAGCCACAGCATACCATCTGCAGCAGTAATGGCTCACAGGCCACAAATGCCATGGCTCTGTTTTGAAAAAAATGATTGATTTAAAAACAACATTATTTCAGCTCTAGAATAGTTATATTTTATTGCTGCTATGAAAAGAAACTGTTAAAAGGGCACTTAAAAGAGATGAAAAATCAGACTTGGATCAAAGCAATACCCTCTGAACAGGACTGCCACCTGCAGGGAACACTTCTGCCCAGACCAGCATGTTATTTTAGGTGCTGATGCTAAAAAGTGGAGCATTTTCACAAAGAAAAAAAAAAGTGAATCAGAAAATCTGTCATGATCTTGGATAACGTGAATGTAATGGGTCTGCAGGATGCTGGACTAGTGTATTACATCAGAGGACAATAGCCTCTTGTGAAGTTGCCTCCCTCCCACAAGGTAATTACTAATGGAAGACAGATCCACAGTTTCCACAACAAAAGGAAGATGAAAAAAGTCTGGACTCTTGGTATCAAAACCAAAACCAACAGAAGTGAGAGATAAAGCAAGAGAAGTTTCAAGGCTGAGCAAAGCAGAGCTAAAACTCGTGAAGTGCTTCAGACACCCACAGGACAGAGATGGTCAGCTCAGAGACTGGTTGAAACCTGGTGATGCCTCATTAGAAATCTCTAATTTGCCTCTGGGTTGGAATGAGGTGTTAGAGTAATTGGTCCTTTAGGAAGCTTGAGATAAAATAGAATGTATTCCTCCCATCATGTGTGAGTTGAAAGCATTGGTCAAGGGAGCCAGCACTGATAGCAGTGGGTTCAGCAGCACAGAAAGATCCCCTGCTCTTCTTTCCTGAAATGCCAGTTTTTCTGATGTGATTGCATCAAAGAATCATTACAGTTCTACACTCCAGCCCCAAATTCTTCTTAGTTTTGTCTTAAACCCACTTCCCTTCCATGGTCTTATCCTCCTGTTTTTCAAATCTCCTCATTCCTCTGTTCTCCACAAACATCTGGGACACTTATAGGCCACATGTTCCATTTCCTTCAAGACTGTACTGGAGATGGGGACACACTAATTCTGTGGATTAACTTGGCAGGGCTTATACATTGAATTTAAAGTGTTTGGTTGATCCAATAGCACGTTCAGATCCTAATGATGTTATATGTTGTGTTTTCAAATTTTTGGATGTGTTGAAAATATAATTTTAAAATGCACTGTGTTCCAACTTAGAGATAGAAGGGAATATTTAGATTACAAAGTTAGTAAATACATGATGAAACAAAGGCCACATACCCAACCTCTTTCTGCAATTTTTCTAGGTGTTTCAAATCCATAATGCCATACTCAGTCTGCTTTTCCCATGTTTACTCAGAGCAAAGGATAAAACTGTTTTTATCCTCAGCTGTGACTGGAGGTGCAGGGAGCCTACCCTGAGCATGCACAATGCACCAAGTGCCCTGAGAAATCATGACCTGTATGAAAAGCTATTGAATCTCTCTTCTACCAAAAATGAGAGTGACAGCTTAAATCTTTTGGCATTAGTGTGCAAATATTTCCTTTAGAGCTGGCATAACATTTGACTCCTACCATGATATAAAAACACTTGGAAAATAAGTGGTGCTGCACTCAGGAGTTGGTGTATGTGGGTCTGGCAAGATGAGCCTCACTGAGCATTCTGAACTGAAGTGCCCAGTGTTAAGTGACCACTGCACATGAGAGCCCCAGGAAGTGCAGGGGTCTGCAATCACATCATTAAAGATGACTTGTTGATATGAAGAGATCAAGTTGGAGCTGCATAGACAATTTTATCTTCTTTATCTCCTAATTTGTGAGTACTTAAACTTGCCACAATTGCAGGCTTCTTTCTATACTTACGAAAGGGACTTTCATAAAGGTTTTGACAAATATCACAAGGAACACTTCTAAATTCCCGTGCCTGAGGTGGCAGGTCTCATTTGTCAAAGCTGATGGCAAATATCTGCCTCTTTGTCCTAAGATGTCCCAGGAGCAGGGACATGGCAGCAGCAGAGAAGCAGGCAAGACCTCTATGAGGTGCTAAGGAACTGTTCTGGGAGCTTTGCAGCAACAGCTGCAGGGGGCTGTGTGGGGACATCAGGTGTGTTGAAAGGAAGGATATTGCTCCTGCAAATGGAAGGGGAAAGAGAGGAACAGATGTCATGTCCTCAGCCTGTTCAGCTCCTGCCAGGAAGGAAAATCAAGGGTTAAGTCTAACTTCCATTTAAATTTATCACAGAGGAGAAGGTTTGGCATTTTATGTGGTTATCTAAGGTTATACTAGAGCCATTTAAGAAATATTTTTAATTTACTTATACATAATTGAAAATGGATTAAGAAATATTATTTACCTGTAACACTGACTATACTCCACCTGACCACATCAGTTAAGTGATTTCAGCTTTGGCTAGATTTTGGATTGCCTTAAAAACCCAAGAGCCCCAAGAATAAGCCACACAGTCACAAGGGCTCACTAAACATCAGTTTAGTGAGCTGAGAAACACTTTTTGTCTAAATGAAGATTAATGTAAGTAAGAAAGATTTATGGACACAAGAGAGACAGCAGACCTCTGATACACAGGCTCAAGTATCAGCTGAGAAAGGGTTAAGAGTATAAAACATGAGGTTACAATAGAGTAAAGCAAAATAAAGGTGTCTGATAAGACAAAGCAGCAGCTTTTCTGTGTATGTGTATACCAAAGATTGGAATCTTCCTGGCTTTGAAATTTGTTTTTGCCTGTGATAAGGTAGGTGCAACATACAGAGCTGGCAGTAGTTCACAACCCCTTTGGAAGGGTGTAAGAGATGAGTGCAAATGATTACCAGGAACCAGGGTGTGGTGAGAGATGCATCAACACACTTCCAACACTAGAAATAGCTCATTTTTCTTGGTATTTAATAACTTCCCAGAGGGACGCAACTCACTCATTTCTAGTCCTAGAAAAAAAAAAAAAATTTTAAAGTTATGATATTATTATGTATCAAAAAGCTATTTTGCATCATTTATTATTTATCTGCTGAGGTTTTGAGAGCACTTGAGTTTCATCCATGCATGCAGAAAAGATAAAACCCAGTCCCAAGAAATTTATTAGATAAAATATTTGCTACAACTAAACTCAAGTCAGATTTACTTAACAGATTTCTAAATAGATTTAAATGGTGCAAACCTTTCTGCAGACAATGTAAACTTAGCTTAGGTGTTACTTACAGAAATTTAATATCCATAATTAGTGACTGGAATCAAGTAAACTGAAGTGAGTCTCTGAAGTTTAAGATGTTTATTTTGTGGGTTGTGTGTCTGGAATGCATAAGTAAATTGCAAACAAAGCTTTTCAAATGCATAATTTCTCTAAAAAATTCACTTTTAAAAAAGTGATCTTTTATGTCTAGAAAACTTCTCGTAAAACATAAACCAGCTTTTACCCATCATTTTGCTGCCTGACTTTATACTTAGCAGCAGCTGCCTAGGTTTTTATAAGGTGTTAATAAATCTGCCCATACTATTTTTAAATAATTTGTCAGAGAAATGCTTTCTCGTTCCTGCCATGAAGACTGAATCTGTCTGGGAAGTACTTGGCTGCTATACAGATGGGTCCTGTAGAAAACCCCTTGATAAAGATAGCTGATTGTGTTGTAACCAAAAATAGTTTCTGCCTGTATTAAGGACACACACTGCATGGAAAATCTGACAGCGAAGAGGTGCTTAACACCTGTGCTTGGTGCTAATCAGAGCCAAGCCAAAAGTAGCTTGAAGCCTGACAGCCTCTCTGCTCCTTCTTCCCCTTCCTCATGTACAAATTTAGGTATAGCTGAATTTCTGTGGGCAAGCAGGAGGGGCTAGACAGGTCCCACAAAATCCCTTCAGGCCCTGATTTCTATTGCTTTGCACTGAGAAGCTGAACTTTCTTAAATAGGAGCAGAGATGGGGAGAGTCTGGGCGAGTAGCCAAGAAAGCAGAACACCAAGGATGGGCAATTGCAGAAGCAGCACAGAGGTGTAACTCAGTGCAATGACAACCTCTGCTGCAGTGGGGACAAACTCTGGCCAATATGGTTGAAAAACAGCTCTGCTTCTTGAAATGGGCCCATGAGATTCAGGAATCTTTCTCAAAATTACTTCTGCTCTCTGTGGTGGCCCAGAAAAAATCATAGTAGTGTTCTCTGCTTTGGTAGATCTTAGTAGATCTTCTGCATGCATTTTTTGCTGAGGAATTTGAGTCAAAGGACTACATGACATCAAGTTCAAAGTGGGAGAGTCTGGCAGTGGGTGGGTGAAAAATACATTAGAACACAGACCTGTGAACAACATACCTGCATTTAGTCTAACCTTAATCTGCCTCTTGAGGCAGAGGTTTGTAGTCCTAGGTCAGAAACTGTAAAAGCAGTTTAATACAGGTCTTTCCATTAGACAACCAACAAAGTGCTTAGTTGAAAATTATACCATTAAAACCCCACCATTATCAAATAGAGTATCTGCAAGTTAGAATTAAATATGCAAAAAGGGATGATAAATGTATCATTTGGAAATGCAGGGTTCAGAAAGGCCTTACAGAGACACGTTCTTCACCTTCTTTCTTTCAGTGTCTGTGTGAATTCTCCTGTCCATCTGCAATAGCAGGCAGTCACTGTGCTGAGCCCAGACACTGCTGTTGGACCAGGGCCTCCCAGTGCCCAGAGCCAGCCCAGCCACTGGGCTGCACAGTCCCACTCACACTTCCTGCTCTTCTCAGAACATCTCCCACCTCTGGTGAAGAATCCAAATTCAGCTTGCACTGCTCATGCTGCAAATACCCCCTGGGCATGCTTGGCAGGATGCTCTTCTCAGAGGTGAGGGAAGTGGGTTCAGATAGCCCAGGGTGCATGAGTGGCTGTGAGCCACAGCCTATTGATCTCGTGTGAATTACGTGGGAGCGAGGCAGCTCAATAGCCAACCCCTGTGCAAACCACCGTGACACAATCCTGCCTGTGTTCATAGCATGTTTTATCTATTTATCTCAAAAACCTTGTTTCCAGCAGTGGAAGTGGATATCGTTCTCACTCCCAGTTTCACCAAGGAGCCAGTGAAGGCTTCAGTGCATTTATGGACTGAACTGCAGTTTATACAGGTGCAAAAAATATCATCCTTGGCATCAATGTCTTCCCACTGAAAAAGGAATATTGCAGCTAGCATGAGCATCCAACAGACGTAGAGCAATGGCCAAACAAATGAGCAACTCCCCTGGGCTCACACTATCTGCCTCTGCATTTTTCATACTCTGGGCCTGATCTTGCTTCTATTAAGAAAGATGGAAACACTCCAAATGCTTTTGGTGGGAGCAAATGCCTGCCTCTATACACTCCAGACTCCTGGGGTGTACATACTGTAGAATGTATTCAAGCTACGTGCCTGTATGTCTTTCTTAGGCAGTTTCAGTTTTTATAAACCTCTGGAGTTTGCAGCTTTTTCAGTAATGACAATGACAAATCTCACTCCAACTGGTATGTTCCCAGGGAAAGTTCTTATTCCAAAGAAATGTTGTTTCCCAATGAAAATCTGTTCTGCTGAAAAAATTTTCACTAGTTCTGTCTTTTGAGCTAATTGAAAGGCTCAACTTGCTTTCAGATGCCCTACACACTCAGGAAATACTGGATCAAGACCTGTGATACTGTGGTGACTGCATGCTTCTTCAGTCCATCTTCTGCAAGAGTTGAAATGCACCATTGTGGGTCCCCATTCCAGATGGAGAGGGATGACAAACTGTGCCTGGCCATTTGTTCCTGCTCCTCCTGCACAGACAGTAGAAGCTGAGGCTTCCAGATCTCTTTTTGTTTGTTTTTTGGGACAGAAGTCAGCAACTTTTGGAAGGTCTTCGAACATGTAGTACTCAGCCCTGCAAATGTTGTCAGGATAAAAAGCAAGCACCTGGAAGTAGCCTTCAAAGTTTAATAAGAAATTCAAATGGCTTCTTCTAGATTTGCATATATTTATGATTTTGGCTTCTTCTGCTCATGCTATGCATTCCTCCATGCATTTCCCACTTTTGGATAATAATATAGAGCATATGTTCCCCATTTAGTTCTTTCTTGATTCTTGTTGGCATCACGTCTGTGGCAAAGTAGAAGGAAAGCAGCTGATTTGAGAGAAAATACTTGTTTGCAAAACAAACTTTTATTTATATTTGTATGTGAAAACAGTCAAAACCCATATATCCTATTTTGAGATAGACATGTCTGCAGGAAGAATATCCTGCCTGACCATTTAAGGTATGAAGCAAGGGTCATATTTTCATGGAGGTTATATAATAAAAATTAAGTAGAAGAGCATGTTTTACAGTGTGTTTACAGTCTTAAAACTACCTGTGTGTTTCATGTGCAGAGAACCAATTGATATCTTCAATGATGCTGGAATCTTAAAAATAAAAGAAAAACATGCTTTCAAATAAATTACCTTGTCCATAACTGCAAAGTGTTAGTGAGCTAACATTTCCAGTGCAGTTACTGATTTGCAAAATTCTGATTGGCATCTGTAAGTCCACAAGGAATAAGCCTGCCTGGGGACCTTCAAAGTGTGAGGACCAGGAACCCAGGGAGAAAGCAATGTGTACTAAGTGATCACTGGTAAATCTCACCCAGCAGAAAGACATTTTGGAGGCACATATATGCCAAAATTGAGTGGAGCAGATATTAAAAGACTACACATCTGAGAACAAACAAAATGAAAGAAAGACCCACAATCGCTATCACCAAGTACAAAATCAAAGAGAAAGAATTCAGAGTAGCTTTGCTGTTCTTTTTCTCAATGGCTACAAGAATACATCATAGAAGTCAACACTGATGATTGGAAGGTTTTGCTATATCCTTTAATGGAAGCTGATACTGACAAGATCTAGGATATTTTTAGAAGGAAATCCTGTCCCAGGAGTTGCAGGTGTTATTTTACTTCCTACAATTTCACCAAAAATTACAACACCCCTTTGCATCAGTGTCAGAGGAGGGTTATCTTGGTAGAAATACAAACAAATCACCAAACACACAGGCACCTTCCTTCC
This sequence comes from Hypocryptadius cinnamomeus, assembly GCA_013400635.1. Lineage (NCBI taxonomy): Eukaryota > Metazoa > Chordata > Aves > Passeriformes > Zosteropidae > Hypocryptadius > Hypocryptadius cinnamomeus. The sequence continues at coordinate 19,388 of VYZP01055757.1, forward strand.
TTTGACTGAAAATACTCTGGAATTGCCACGGCTTTAGCTCCTGGAGAAAGCCAATTGGACTGATACCAGAGTTCTTTGTAGAAGACACAGGCAAGGGGGAGATTTATGAATTAGTATCACTTCAACCTTCCCTGTTCTTTTGTCTTTACCAATATTTCCTGATGCCAAGCAAAGGGGGTGGTGGTGGTGAAGGGGTGGGAAGTGGGGTCTTTTCAGAGGAGTGAAGGGGACAGCAATTCATAATTCAGTTAACGATTGCAGGAAGTGGTTTGTCAGTTTGGAGGTAGCCCCTGCTCGAAGCCAGTGCCCTTCTCAGAAATTAACGTGCAGTTCTCTAAAGATAGATTGCGCAAAACACCAGGGGGCCCTCGGGAACCTGCAGCCACAATTCCCCAGACAAGGAGCTCCAGAGAAGCGGTGAAATGCCCCCCTTCCTGCAGCTGCTCTGTGGACTAAACCAACACTCACTGGAGCGGGTCTCTTATGCAAGTTCTCAGGTTTCATATCCGCAGTGACCAAGTTTTGTTAAAAATATGACAGCTGCTCCTGTCATTTTCTTTCCACGTAATTTTAACCGTTGCCTCAAACTGCACATGCATTTTCTGCCTTTCAGCAATGGCAAAGGAGGTTTGCATTGAGCAAAGGACTTACCAGAAGCTGCCAGCTTTGGCACTGAGGGACAGGGTCCCCTTGGCACACCTCATGGGTTGCATAAAAGACTTCAAAACTACAGAAAATAAGGGATATGCAGGGTGATGTTCAGAGCGGTCTATTCAAGCCATGTGACAAAGTAAGAGTTGGTTGAGTGTAATTGCAACAAAACAGGAAATTTGTGGATTTCAAGGAATAACTCCCAGGTTGCCTTGAGCAATAGTGAGGATCTGATCAATGTAACTATATATAGAGCATCAGGATGCTTCATCCACATTCCCAGGAGCCATACAATAATTCCTTTCACCAGAGCCTCTAACATGCCCTGTGAGGGCATTCTATTCACCCATAAAGAGTCACTTCAGATATTCCATCTGAATGACCACATTTTGCACTGGTGTAAATCTAGATTATCTGAAGTGATGTCAACAGATTGATTCAGAATTTAGCATCCTTGCATCTGGAGAACAGAATCTTTGCAGTATTTTCAACACAAAGCTTCCTCAGTTAATTTATACTCCCTTTGATAACCAGAACTGGCACAACAGTGGAAGGAGTGCTGCATAGAACCCAGTCTCCCACCCGTGGCAGAAGTAACTGCTTCATGAGAAGACATCTTAGAGCAGGTCGATCCTGGCCCATAATTGTAGGCCACATATCATGCAACACAACACTGTTATTGAGAGCATTACAGTCCAGTTTCCATCCCAATTCTCACCTCAGCAAGAATATATTTGTGAATACCACATCTGTCCTACATCCAGAGAGCAGGAGGGTGGCTGTCCCTTCCTCAGTAATACCCTTTTTAGTTTTGTTTATAAGCCTTTGGGATTTTTGTTTTCACCAATAATGCAGTAAATGCTAAACAGCAGAGAGAGATGGTCTTAGTTTCAAGTGTTTTAGACAGAAAGTCACAAAGCATGGCAGTAGCCCTTCCTCACTCAAACCAGTGCTTGATGGTGAGCAGTTGCTTGCCTTACCTCCCATAGCAGCAGCCTTGTGAGCACTCCTCTTTTCCTTACACCTGCTAAGGATGGCAGAGATGCAGAGGTAGTAACCTACATGCTCCAGACAGCAAAGAAATAGAGAATTTGCAGGAAAAGGTGTCAAAAAAGTGTACAACAAAAATCAATTCACTTCGGAGTGGATGTTCCAGAAAAAATGAAGGTTCAACTGCTTTACTGAAACAGCTTTTCTCCATGGGAAACAGGTATCACCATGCCCTCTCCTGGTCTGTGGCACCTCTACAGCTCATCTGCAAAGGTTGCTCATTTCATATCTCTTTTCCTGAAACATTTACCCTTAGCTTTACGGACCCTCCTAATTTAAGGGTGCTTTCCTCTGCCTTTGCTTATTTCCTTGTCAGCCAGTCACACTGCCAAAGAAACCTTTTAGGGATCTGCAGAATACAACCGCTCTGGTGAAAAAGCTGGAAGAGGGGATTAACATCTCAGTTAATTCCATTCCCAGCACCAGGTACCTCTCATGTCAGGACTGGTCTCCCCAGCTGCATCTCTCAGCACAGGAGCTTGTTCCAGCCTGGGGAAAGAAGGTGGCTGGAAATGGTGCTGGCATACACAGGACCCAAGCACACAGGCAGTTGGTTTGTGGTAGCAGCACATCACACTGGCACTGTGATCCCTTCCTCAAATGTTGCTCAAAGACTCTACACACGTGAGTAAGCACCCCACAGACTCACCCAACACAGCACATGATGCAGCTGGCAGATGTGGCCTTGAATCATTTGTTACCAAATCCTCCCCATGTACCTCCTGCATACTTTTAATTAAAAACATTAACTTTGAGGAGAACTCATAAGACGGTCATGTGTTGTCCCACAGGGAACAGGAGTCTGCTGTGCTCCCCAGAGAATGAATCAGGCTCACGAATGAGTAGGCTCTGTCTTCCAGCTTCCAGTTTCTCAGTCATGGCTCATTCTTGTGTTCCTCGTTTACGCTGAATTCCCACACTGGGCCCTCTTGTGTAATTTAGACTGAGATTTTCTCCCTTTTCTCTCCCTCCCCTCCACCCCCCTCATCCTCTGTACAACAGAGCTGGCCACACAGCAACAGAGGAAATGAACAACATCTGGTGAGATTGATTCTTCGTTCTTGTAAGCAGTGTAAGCTAACAGCTGTGTCAGGCATTTCATCCAGCTCTGGAGTAGAAGAGAAATCAATCACACATTCCCCTTTACCATACCTCCTCATTCTGGCGCCCGCACTGGTCCTGCAAGATAATTGCCTGGTTCACTTTCCTGAAAATATACTGGAATCCCACCCTTTGTACAGAGGACATTCCTCAATGCAAATGTAATCATTCTTTTAAAATACAGGAGACTTTAAAGGAAAAAAGAAAAATAGACCAGAGCACTTGAGCACATGCCCACCTTAAAAAAAGGAGCTTTTTGGATTCCATAAAACAGTGTGGGTTTTAAAAACCAGTGTTATCTCATACTGTGCCTTTAGATGCCTAAAGATTATTGTATCCTATGGCTCTTGGTAGTACCTAGGCACTTAGGAAAGCTGCTTTTAGGCACAGACATGAGTTGTACTGTTATCCCCAATTATACCATAGTGGCTTCATATCTTGTTGGATTGAAACCTTTCTGTTGACCATTCTGGACATCAGAGCATGGGGACAGAAGAGATCCAAAGCAGTAGCAGCCATGAGAAGTAGACATAGCAAGAGAAGGCAATTTTCTTGTAACTTATGGGCCCTGAGCCAGCTTTAGAGTTAAGGTTTAATCTCTTCTTTTGAGTGTTTCAGCTGACGCTACCAAGAAGCCACCAACTATTTCCAATTGCCTGGGCAGTTTCTTAATGGGGACATTGGACCACTAAGAATTCAACAAAGATCCCCCAACAAGCCTTCAGTAATAATTACTGCCCAACTAGCTCATTCATGACCACAAAAAGCACAACACAGCTCAGGAAGAAGGATTCAAAGGTAGTGTTGAAGAGAATCTGGAACAGCTAAGCATGGGGCAGCTTGCCCTGTTTGTCTCACAGCTGCACATGCTGATGGCCTCACAGATAAGGCAGCTGCAAGGAGCCACAAGAAGGGAGCATCTTCATCTGTCCCTTGGGGTGCTGTTCACAGCTATGCTGGCTTTGACTGCATTTCACTGGGATTCTAGCAAAAAGCATGGCCACAGAACTTTAGAAAAAGCAGTTAATTTATCATCAGTCTGGACAGGTATTTGGTCTATAACCATAGCCAAAACTTGCGCCCCTCTGGCAGATTGTGCAGGCTGCATGCTGGGCTTTTCTGCAGAGATTTATCAGCCTGTGTTCTTGCTATCAAACTGCTTTCCCAGGAGCTCTTCTGTTTAGAGATACCCACCTGCAGGTCTCCAAAGACACTTCCTGAAAGCCTTGTAGGATTACTCATGACCATGAATAAAGCATGATGCTGAGAAGGATGGCAATGGATGATATTGCATGTGGCATATTATCCTGCACAGTTTTGCTAGCACTGGAAATGACTAAAAAGAAAGTAAAAACAATACTGAGGTTTTTTTAACCACAAGTACCTTCACAGGTGTTTCACGCCCCTAGGGAATTTTCCAGCACTGCTGCACTGACAATCACCCTGAAAATCTGGGCACAAAATCCCTATGAAGTAAAAGGAAGGACAAGACATATCTTCCTTGTTGTCAGCTATACACTCTTG
>VYZP01055758.1:1642-61502 GCA_013400635.1 Hypocryptadius cinnamomeus
CTTTTGTATTACAAAGACTGAGCAGTTACTCCTTTCTTTCCTCTTCTGATTCTTAGATGTCTGTCAGGTCTCTGAAGAATCCTAGTCTGTTTAGTTATTTAATTCTGGAAGTATCTTTTCTGAGAATCCATATTTCTTTTTCTGTACCTTTGTGTAGTTCTACTGTATCCTTTTAAAAATAAGATCAGACATACAGAGATTAAGTTATAGTTCCATCATTAATGTATACAGTGGTTCAATTATGCCTTTTTGCTATGTCTATATCAACACAACATTAAATTAGCTTTTTTAATACTTGCTGCCAAATGCAGAATTGACATTTTTGTAATTACTTATTATAACCCTGCCAATCTGATTCCTAAGCTCTTGTATGTAGCCTGAAGTCCATCATTATGCACATAGTTACCATTGTCTTTCTGGTGTGTTGGTTCTTCTACCTGCTTGGAGTTTCAGCAGTGTTCAAACATTAATTCAAGTTGGCAAGGTTATATCAAACAAAGCTCAGCGAAGAACTGTTGGCATTTCCATTGGACACAGCACTTGTTTTATTCTTTCTGACAAAAGATCCACTTGACTACATGCTGCACTCTCTCATCTGTTTTGTCCTGTCAACTATTCAAGTCTTTAACAACTGAAAATCGATGTTTGGATAAATATTTGCAATTTTTCATACCATAAGCATCTAACTAATAAAGCTACATGTAGTCTTTTGAGAGAGACCCCTTACCATTTATTAAAATAATTCCTGGAATCCACAGTTTCCTAAAACATGAGGCTAAGTTGAAGAAAGCTTAAAACCATCTGGAAGCAACAATATCTGATGATGTAATTTTCCTGTCATTATGAACTGCTTTTTTTCCAAGGAAGGAAAATCTACTTAGAGAATTCATCAGTGGAAATTCTGAAAACAGTGTTGAAATAAAGCTGACATGTCTTTTGGTGAAACTAATATCTATCTTCTATTTAGTTGGCAGTGCTGCTCCCTTTCATACCAAAGAATCTGCCAGCAGAAAGTCCTTAACAAAGGGACAGCCCTCTATGGGTTGCCTTAATCCTTTGGATTCGACTGCCCCAAAAGTAAAGAGAGGAAAAGAGAGAGAGATTGCAAAACTGAAACGCCCTACAGCACTTAAAAAGGTAAATGTGCCAACCTTGGAGTGTTTTGATCCACACTCATACTTCAAAAATAGTATTAAAAAAACCCTGTTATTTTCTTAGTTGAGGACTAGTTGCCATGAGCATAGGGCAAGGGAATGATGAGCTGCTGCCTCCAGTTCTGCTAAACTGATGCCCTCTCCTTTGGATCTAGACATGTTACATAACTTTTATATCCACGTAATCAGTTGAAGTTAATAAAAATGTATCTCAATACAGATTGCAAGGGTGTTTTCTTTTATAACTGCAGGCAGTAGGACACGTGGAAAAGCTTCCATAGTTTTTTCATGTGGCTCATTCCTAGTCTGTAGTGCAATTTAGTATGCTAACCTTAGTTTTTCTTACTCCTTTTCATAGAGATGGGTAAAGAACTTGAAGCAAACCCACAATTTTTGAGTAAGCTTAGAAATAATTAATTGCTTGTATATATCTATATTCATGCAGTCATAAATTAGATATGTGCAGAAGGAATAGAATATATATGTGGGGATCAGAAGGTAAAATATTAAGAAGTGAGCCCTAAAAATGCAGGCCTTTTTCTGACCTGCCTGTGATCTGAGTTAGAGGAATTCACCTGTTCAGAAAAGCTTTCTAAACTCTTTGTTGTCAAGGCTTTTATGTTGTTGCTATTAAAAATGATAGTAATACCAGTCTATCCATGGCTACTTATCTTTGCACTTTCCTTTCTTTTATACAAAGGGTTGTCTTTATTGAGGTGCTCATAAAGATGACTAGTATGCCTGCATAAGGTATTCCTTTACAGGCATGGGGATGAGGAATTGTTAATAAGTGAATGTGATGTTTCAGAAAGGAAGCTGTGAAAGTACTTAAACTATTGAAAGTACCATTTATGTAGAAGTATGTGAATATTGAGTATACCATCTATAAAATGATGCAGTGAAATACTCCTTGTGATCAAAGAGGAAACTGAAATGATTTCCAGGGTTTCTATCCTGGCATGAGTAGGAAGGTTCAAAACAACTTGCTTAACATTGTGTTACATTCAGTGAAAGGGATGTTTTTATTTACAGGTATATCTAATTTTCAGATGCTGACAGCTGTTGGTTTTGTTTCTAGATTATTTTGAAAGAGAGAGAAGAGAAGAAAGGCCGTTTGTCAGCTGACCACAGCCTTCTGGGTTCTGATGAACAGAAAGAGGCTCATTTAAACCTGACTGCTGACCAGTCTCAGGAGCTGGCCTCTCAGGAAGGTTGGTCTCTGTCTCTAGATGCCCATCACTCTCCCTGAGCTGTTTTAATGTTTTATCTTTCTCTTCTTATGCCACACAATTTATAGATGTTATCTTTCAGGTTTTTTTGACTTTATGAAATACTAGCAATTGAAACCCTCTTCTAAAATGCCTTGCCTGTCCCTCAGTTGTGGAAGGCTCAATACTCTGTGGGTTCTCAGTACATGATCTCCATCCAGCATTTTAATTATCATCTCAAGTGGGTGCTCCCACCACATGTCAGAGTTGATAGTATTTTTGATAAGCAAGCAGAATGTGACTCTTGTCAACCATGCTGTGTTGATCACAGTACTTCTTAATGATGAACATACTGGAAGTTTTCCAGATATAGAAGTTGCAAACTGTAAATAGGGTTTTCCAGTTTGTTGAACCTGTCAATCAGCTGCAGTTTCTGAATTGTCAGTTTGCAGCAGCAGCCCTGAGCAACTGAGAAACTCCAGAGAATTTTCAATGTCTTCAACATGTTTGGGACAGTGGGAGTGGGGGAAGGAGGTGTCTGTCAGGATTCTGCATATACAGCTTTGTAACTTTTTCTTCTGAATGACCTGTTTGACTAGAATGGGAAAATCCTAGACATTCTAGGACTAAGTTAGTTGAGTATTTTATATATATAAATAGTAAGGTATTGTTGGAAGAAGTAATATCATTTAAACAGGCTTTTTCTTTTTTATCAATTTCCCAAAGTAAGCTCAAGATCTTTTTTAATGAATATTCAAATATTGCTTATTTATCCAGTCCATGCTGAGTGGACTGTTTGTTTTTTGACAGTTTGTTTTTTCCCCTTTCCCCTACCCCTCCAGAAGGGGAGGGAAGAATAATGCTTAGTGTTTTCAAAATGGAATTTGGGCAAAGTAAGGGAGTGATAACACAAGAAGTGTGGTTCTGTTTCTTTCGCATAAAAAAATGTATTTGTATTTTGTAATGTTTAAAAATTGCTTTTCAGAAACTGGTCTGAGTATGCCTAGTGATACTTCACTTTCTCCAGCAAGTCAGAATTCTCCATACTGCATGACCCCAGTGTCACAGGGTTCACCTGCTAGTTCTGGAATAGGCAGTCCAATGGCATCTTCTGCAATAACCAAAATTCACAGCAAGAGATTCAGAGAGTAAGAGTTTTGCTTTATTATGAAAAATTCAAGGCTTGCACTTCAGTCACCCTTGTGTTTCAAGTGTGGGTAGATTTAGTAGACTTAAGAGCTTAATGAACATAAGCTTCCCTTTCAGAAATAGAAGGTTCTCCAAGTATTTTCTTTCTTTTTCCCCTAAATGGATTGCTTGTGTTTGCACAAATGTGTGTATATATGAACAAACACTCACTTGAGACTTTCTTTCGTGGCCACAGCAAATAAGCAATGTGGGAGTCTTCTCTGAAAAATATTTTTTGAAGGAAGGCTGTGTATGCTTTGAATGGGAAAGGAAGGAATGCTTAGGAATGCTTAAAATACTGTAATAGTACCTCTTAATGTGTTAGGCTTTTTTATTAATGTATCTTTGTAATGTACTAAATTAGTAGAAGAAAATTGCAGCACTTATTGCAGTATTTATTTGTATTTTTAATATTATTTTTTTATTGGCTTTTTGAAGTAAGGGATATTACTACAAATGTTTTATGGACGTGTTTTTAACTTACAGTTTGCAGTCTAATTTCTAAATCCTTTTCATGACTTCACTAAAAGTTAAATAACTGTTCTGAGGAAGTAAAATTATTTTCATTTGCAAAAAGGCTGGGTGAAACATTGGTTAAGCTAATATTTGTGAAGTAGCGATGCTGACACTTGTCAATGTTGTTTTGAATTGACAGATACTGTAACCAAGTTCTAAGTAAAGAAATAGATGAGTGTGTGACTCTGCTATTGCAAGAGCTTGTCAGCTTCCAGGAACGGATTTACCAAAAGGATCCCACGAGAGCTAAAGCGAGGAGGAGACTCGTTATGGGGTTACGTGAGGTTACAAAACACATGAAACTAAACAAGATCAAGTGTGTCATCATATCCCCCAACTGTGAAAAAATTCAGTCAAAAGGTATAAATGATAAAAACAAGTGGTGCACTTGGCTCTTCTCAGTTTTCTTGTGTTGATTAAATGTGTTAATTGGCAAGGTTAGAAGCATTTGTTATTATGTGTGATGTAACATCCCAGATTCCAACTGGGTAATTGCCATTCCACATTTATTCTTTTCTGCTCTGTTCTGGAAGAAACTCGTTCATGAAGGTGAAAAGCTTAAAGAAGAACAGATATTGAAATTGAAATTTACTCTGTTACTTCATTCTGTGTTCAATACACCTTGCAGAGAGTCCTGAGCTCTGAGTGCTTTTTAGGAAGATTCCTTAAGAGGAATGTGAATTGTTAGACAGCCAACCAAAGCATTTTGCCATAACCAGAGGTTTCCTGAGTTGGGAGAATAGCAAAGCTCTGCTTAAGAAAAGACCTGTGAAACTCTGGTTTGTGTGCAGGACTAATAGAGAATACAGAATATCACCTTCATCTGTACTCATTCACTACCCTTGAAATGTATTGTGTGTTATCCTCTGGGACACAGGAGCTGCTGATGTGTGTATTGAAGTTTTACTGGCTAATTGCAGTTAAAGTGGATTAGAGAGTTGTATCATGCCATATGATGACTTCGAGTGACTAGATATCTATTTAAAATTGCTTTCTTCAAGGTGGACTAGATGAGGCTCTCTATAATGTAATAGCCATGGCACGGGAACAAGAGATTCCATTTGTCTTTGCTCTTGGCCGCAAGGCTCTTGGCCGCTGTGTGAACAAGCTGGTTCCTGTTAGTGTTGTGGGTATCTTCAACTACTCGGGTGCTGAGGTGAGTAATCCCAATCACAGAAGTGACTGGAGTAAACAATTATGTAGTAAAGAATCGATTTGGCATTGGGGCACACCTAATACACCTTTGATAATAGCCCTGACCTCATCTATATTGTGGTGTCTTTTCTTTGAAATTCAGTTTTATGGTACTGAGAGACTGTGCTGAAACACTTTGGTCACAACATCTCATTGTAGATTTTAAACAGTGTTAAACTGTAACCTGAAATTCTCTGGCAGGCTTAAGAATGTAAGAAAAACAGTATCCTAAAGTATGTCCATCTCCTCAAAGTTGCATAAACCTGGAGTGGTGTTTTTTATTATTTAATTCAGAGAAGAAATAATTCTTTGTTGAAGTTGAGGTATTTGGTGTTAATCTTGAGGCTCATATGTGTGTGTTAATCTTGAGCCTCATACGAGGCCCATACCTTGGGCTAAAAAGAGTAACGTAAAGTGAAAACTATTAGTAAGAATTACTGCTGATAAATTAATGAATTAAATGAATTAATAAATTACATGAATTACTGCCTTTGTACTTAGGATCTGTTTAATAAGCTGGTATCCCTAACTGAAGAGGCCAGGAAGGCCTACAGGGACATGGTGGCTGCAATGGAACAGGAACAGGCAGAAGAAGCCTTGAAGAATGTCAAGAAGGCCCCGCATCACATGGGTCATTCTCGTAACCCTTCTGCAGCAAGTGCTATCTCTTTCTGTAGTGTTATTTCTGAACCCATATCTGAGGTCAATGAGAAAGAATATGGTAAGTAGCTGAAAGCTTACCTTTGTAAATAGAAGCTGGGGTTTTCCAAATGCTGTTTGTTGTGAAATGTAGGTAAAGGTGCAATCCTGCTTCCTAATTTACAGTATTCTACAATGTCCAGGGGTAAGAAAAGATCAGTTAGTTTTCAGTTAATTTCATAAGTAATTTTTTCCCCAAAAAAATATAGAAAATAATAATTTTTAATCCTCAGAAGTGTTATGGGTATCTAACATCAGTGGAGGTGGTTTCTCCAGTTTTATTTAACTGTTTTAAAACTGATAGCACAGAATTGATCATGTGACTGAGGAAGAACTGATGATAGCAGGAACTAAAATATGAGGTCTCTGAAGATAGGACGTTTTTAATGTAGCTTACATTTTTAAACTTCAGATGGCAGTGAGTGATTCTACTGTGAGCAAAGGCGAGTTCATTTATCCAGTTGCTTAAGCCCAGATGAAAAGGAACATAGAAGGAAGGCTACTTGTTAGAAGTCAAAAGCCTTCTCTTTTATTTTTGGTCTGAGACTGAATGAAAGAGAATGCTGTCTTTTTAGTGAATTCTTTTGTGGTATCTTAGATTCATTTCAGGAGTTAAATATTTTATAAGAAGTCCTTAAATTAATGACTTAAGATGGTGGCAATTTTCTTCTTTTAAGTTATACTTAAGAATAACGTCTTTGACTAGTCTTAGTGCTACATTTGGTGTTTACACAGGAAACTAAGTGGCACAAACTTTCAACTTTGTAATCTTTTTAATGTCTTTGGGAGAAACCCAAAGTTATTCACGGCTCTTTCTGTTGTCTCTCCTTTTCCCTTCTTCCTCTTTTTTCTAGTAGAAATTTTTCTAGAAAGCATAGAATAATATTAATATTAGCTCATTTTGCTATTTAGGCTGTTGTTGCATGCTCAGGAGAAATATTTTTATGTACAAGGAATTAATGTTTCCTACTTCAACTTCTTTCAAAATTTGTAGAAACAAACTGGAGAAATATGGTGGAAACATCTGATGGGTTAGAGACCTCTGAAAATGAGAGAGAATCCGTGTGCAAGGCTGCAGTACCAGAAAAAGCTGGTAATGGCCAAATGGAAAAAACCACTCTCAATAAACAACCACCTCTGTCTACAACTGGCACTACCTCAGCAACAAATCATGGAAAAGCCACCCCAGGTGACAAAGATGAGGTGAAACCAGATGACAATCTGGAATGGGCCTCACAGCAGAGTACAGAAACAGGATCCCTGGATGGCAGCTGCCGAGATCTTTTGAATTCCTCCATGACCAGTACCACCAGTACCCTTGTGCCAGGAATGCTGGAAGAGGAGGAGGAAGAGGAAGATGACGATGATGAGGATTATGGCCATGAACCAATTTCTGTAGAAGTTCAGCTTAATAGCAGAATTGAGTCTTGGGTTTCAGAGACCCAGAGAACTATGGAGACGCTGCAGCTGGGGAAGACCCTCAGTGGTGCTGAAGAAGACAATGCTGAACAAAGTGAAGAGGAAGAAATGGAGACCTCAGAGCAGGCTGATCCCGTCACTGATGGGGAAGAATGGACAAATGATAAGCATGCAAGTAACACTCAACATAAACCCACCATCTGCAGTTCTTTGAATAAAGAACACACAGATTCCATCTATATGCCCTAAAAATAAGCAGGAACTCAGGAACTTTTTAGAAACTATATTAAAACTAACTGTTGTAAAGGTTGCAGCCATTATTCCATATGCTTCATCTCAACATGTTGCACTGTTAAACATTTAATACTTGTATTTAATTCACAACAATATTTTTGTAGCTGTCTGTTACTTTCTTGATTTAAAAACTATCTTAGCTCTTAATCAGTATTGATTTCCCAGATTAGAAACTGTGTGGAAAAGTTGGCAGTAAGCATTCATTTGATGTTTTGTAAAAGGAAACATCTTGTAACTGACCAGTTTTAAGAAAAATTCTTTGAAGTTGTGACTCTTAAGCTTATTTTCAAACAGGTAACCTACATTAACACTGACAAATTACCAACAGTTCATGTTGGTGGTATGGTGTTATCCTAGGCCTGTCAGTGTATTTGGCCATGAATTTCTAATTCTCTCTAGAAGTAAAATGAAAATTTTGATTCTCTTTCATGAAAAGCTAGAAAAGGCCATTTGCAATCTTAATGAGAATTAAATAGTAGAGAAATTGTGTGTGATTCTTATGCTAAGATAGATGCAGCCTTTTAGTTGATCTTGGTGAATGCATCATTAAAAAGCTGCTGATAGCTGAAATGGTTACAATAAGCTATAATAACTTTGATTCCAGAAAAACTTTAAACCAGAGGGATGTAATTAATGTTTTGCAGGTTTTCTTTACAAGGTAGAAATATTGCATTGAAAAAAAGAGAAAAAAAAAACAAAACAAAACAGGAAAGAAAACAAAAATTTCCTATTCTCTCTGCAGTTGCTGTCTGCCAAACCACACTAAGTGACTCATTAACCATAATCCCTATTCAGGGCTTTTAGTAAACTGATGACTTCCTCTCTCTCCTGTCACTTACCTCAGGAATGCTGTTTTGCATTTTGTATTCTGCATAACACTGCAAAAAGCAAGAATAATCCTTTAACAGCAAGTGTGAATGATGTGGTGGCTATCTCTGCATTCACCTGCATGCTGTGATCCTGGCCAGGATGTATCTTAAGAACTACTGCTGAAAACTTGACCTTTTTGTCTCTTCTTGCAGTTGTAACAGCTTTAGGAGTTGACCTCCAGATAGAGAAGAAAGTAATTATTCCAGGAAATGAGGAAGTGCCCTGTAGTTTGGGGAAGTATTTCAGTGGTGCAGAGGTGAAAGAAACAAAAATAGGCCCTCTCTGAAACATGTGTTGCTAGAGAATTGTTCCGGGTTCTGTTCTGAACACTGAAGTGAAATGCATTAACTGGTGATGGATTTGTTTCAGACTGAGGATGGAGTGTGTGTCTAAACCTGGCACGTCAGGAGTCTGTTTTCCATCTTTGGTATTGGCAAGGAATATACTGAAACTGCCAGCAGCAGGAGCTTCACCACAGGGGTAGCCAAAGAGTAACTCACGTGAATAACACTTTCATAGCAAACATGTTCTTTTAAGTTCACTTGGTTTTTCTTGATCACTTGTATCAAAATGCATGAACAGCCTCTGGGTAGGCTGAAAACCACAGGAAACTGAAGTGAGCTGAGTTGGGTGTTCAGTCCACACTTAGGAACATGGGACCAATGTTTATAGCAGTAGTGATGCTGGTGTTTTAAGTTGCACTGGGAAAATAAGACTCCAGGTTTAGAAGTCATCTAGCCCTGGGTTTTTGGATGCTAATGAGAATAATAGAAACTGTGTATTATGTAAATAATGCTTTGATAGCTATAGGCATAGCAAATGCTATGTAGATAAGCAGTGTAGAGAGCTGCTGTGACAACTGGCTGTTCTGTCACGTTCTTAGCTCCTTAGTGTAACCTTCCTAGGTGTTAGAACAGGCGTTTCATAGGAAAACAAGGACTAAGGAATGATGCCTCCTGAATGTTAAACCTTTTACTGTCCCCGTGGCAGATTTCTACTGTCTGTATGTTTTAAGAGTTTTTGCTTTAGGACATGACAGGTGTTTGAACTGCTGACAGGCAAAACTTGCCCTTGGATGTGTAAGCACATCTCAGCACAGGTGAGATCAGTGCATACACTGAGGGCAAAACTTCACCAGAACATCAAAAAACAAAGGTGTTTGTAGTTTCTCCTTTAGCTTTTTCAGTGCCAGTGATTCAAATAACTTTTGATCTTGAAGTATTAACATCAGAGGCGCATCTTTTTATATGTCTTTCTGAACTTGGACTGTCATTTTAAAATTTTCTGACATTTCTATCAAAGAAGTCTTGTAATATTCAGCCTGCTATTTAACTGCAATTTTGCTACAAGTTTAATAGAGTTCTTGAAAGTGGTACAGCACTTATAATTATCTCTCAATTTGCCAGCAAATAAGGAACTAGTTTCTTTTTAAAATGTGGCAGATCACCCTTAGGGGAGCAAACTGAAACTGAGTAAAGAAAACTGGGTTTAGTGCTTCCTTTTTGATAAGCTGGGAATAAGCAATAACTGTGAGAATGAAATTGCAATTGCTTTGGGAGTGATCCATTTGCATCGGAAATTAGGGAAGTTCCTTGCCACTTGAAGCACTTAAGGAGAGTATCTCACTGTGGTATTTTGGTTCTATTATCAGCAGAATTTAAGCAGAAAGCATACAAATGTTCTACAATACCATGATTTTTTTAAAAAGTAGTTGAATTTCTATTTCAGTGTAAAAGTGTGCAGTTTATACAGGTTGTTACTGTCCCCATGAAAAGATGTTTCTGTAGTTATAGGTGTATAGATATTTTTGTTGTGAAAATAATTATTCGGGAAACAAATCTACTTTTCTTAAGGCATTGTTTATAGAAATGATTTCACCACTTACTTTATCTGGTAAAATCAAAAATAATGTATCTGTGGTAGGGGTAGGGATCATTAAAACTGATAGAGGTGGCTATGTATACAACCTATTTATATAAATACTCTTAAGTATCTCTGTCAATAATAAAACATGGATTACAAATCTGTAAAAGGGAAAAATTCTGAAGAACTTCAGTCCTTAGTTGGACCAAGTAGCAAGGTGATTAAGGCAAAGGCCCTGATCCTGCTCACACATACTTTAGAGTGTTAGTGCCACTGGCTTAAATTGGTGGCCTGTTTATCTGCTTAAGTTGTGTGCAGGCTGTTGTAGGATTGAAGCGAAACAGTGACAAGAGTATTGACTGTGTTTTAAAAATTCATTATAGAAAATGTTCAGTAATGCACTTGTTGGTGTTCTTCTGGTAAAGCTAAGAGGTGTCTTTATGGGTGGGTGGGTGCTTACACAATGTGGTTCTGTCCAGTTCTTTAACACAAGCTTAAATTTTAATAATGTTACTTTAAATATGTATGTAAAAAAGTATTATTGTTTGAAAAGCTGCTGTTGCTGAAACTGTCATTTAGTATTTCTTGTGAAGTTGTGCCAACTAATGAAACTGTTCAGTTGATTTCAGTGTCAGCCATTTAAAAATTAGACATGGCAATTTGTTAACAGAACAAAACCCAGCAGAAACAAGCCATAGAAACCAGGAATAGGGGTTCACCCTGCCACACACAAGGAAACATGAGAATGTCTGACCCAAAACTTCCTCACCAATGAATGGTAATGCTGAAAGTAGAAACCCAGTTGGCACAGCCCACGTTCTAAATGTTCATCAATAGTTCATATAATTTACTTTTTAAATAGATTCTAATAAGGAAAGCTGTTTAATCTTTAATGTCTTAAAATTTATAGTAATATTTAGGTTAAAGTAGTAGAAAAACCATTATAAAATACAATATGAAGGGGTTTGTTCCATTTCTTTTTTGCTGTATGAAGGATAACTGTTCTGTCTACCGTACCTTTTGGAGTAATAACAGCTTTTTTGCACTATGTAAATACTAGTGGGGATTCTTCCATAACTAATAAAAATGATTGTAGAAATTTATGGCTGTATTACAGTGCTGTGTTTGTTCACGACTCTTTGATGCTGAGTTGACTGGCAAGGGCTGCCCTGGCGCTGCAGGTGCTGGGACAGGTCTGTGTCACCCTGCGGCCACCGGGTGGAGGAGCTGTGTGGTGGCACTCGGGGTGACAGCCCCTCAGCCCCAGCAGGGGAGTGGCTGAAGCAAAAAGCAGGATTAGCAGAGAGCTTTTCACATGGATCCCAGCCCTCTGTTGTCACCCACTATGCACTTACCAGAAAAATACTAAAGAGAAAAACCCACCCTTCTTCAGAGACCCTGGGACTGAAGCAGGTCCAGAATATTGAGTTGGAAATAATGTTTTACTTAAGAGGAAACGAGCAAGAATAGGCACAGGTACTTCCAAAACCTGGGATTTCTCTCATACTCTATTGGATGAGAATTTCAGTTGACCTGCCCTTATTGTTGGAGTGATGCATGAAGTCACCTTTGGAAAATAACATGGAGTTCCCTGTATGTTGTCCCCTCTTGTCCCCTCTTTAGCTGCTCACACCTCTATGTCAGTAACAGTGACCTGTAACAGTGTCATTAACTGGTTTTGCAGCTCCCACATGTATATCTATGTATATCTATCTAGAGAATATCTATGGCAGTTTAAAAAGGATAAAGCTTTGTCCTTTTAGAAGCTTCTATTTGTGTACCTGAACTTCATGTTTCAGTTCTGCTATTGCAGTTGTCTTCTGGTGGAAGTGCTTCTGTTACAAACCTCACTTTGGAGGTTCTATGACTTGCAGTCAGAATCACTCCACCAATTACTCCTCTTGTCTGGGTTCAGCCTCTGTCTTCTCAACCTGATACGAGTTTTGGAAAGTATATGAAAAAGTGGGTGACACAGTGTGACCTGTGCTATGGAAATGACAAAAAATTAGTTACCCTTATGCCTTTACAAACTGAATTTTTTTTCTCCCTCTTCATTTCTTCACCATTTAAGAAACACTAACATTGAGCAAATTTCCTTGCCTCTGGTGAGTTTTTAAGTGGTGCTTTGCACTTCTGCACATACCAAAAGAGGCAGCACCACAAGGAAATAATTGCTCCTGCTGAATTCCTTCAGGCAGCACTGCCCTGCCTGCACTCCCACAGCAGCATGGGCTCTCCAATACCAGGTTTATAGGGATGGGGCTGGAATTTTCTGAATCTGTGTCCACAATGTGTGGAAAGACCCCAGTCAGTCAAACTGCACTAAGCAAAAATGACAGCTCCTTGGACTTGCTTTTAGATTTTTAGGATCATTGTGAATAAACACAGGGCTTTATTAATTTTTTGTTTATTGTTGTGGTTTGTTTTTTTTTTTTTTTAAAGCGCTACTGGGCAAAACCAACCCACCCCACAGGAGCTGATGCCAGCTGCAGGCTCTTTACCTCAGGGGCTCTTTTATGGGTTAGCAGATGCAGGGGAAGCTCAGCTGGAATGCACTTCCTGGCCCCAGCTGCAGCCCCAGTGTGCTCCGAGCTGTTAAAGGAGTTTTCGAGGGAGCCTGGGGAGCTCCCACACGAGGCAGATGCGTGGGGGCTCTGGGCACCATGAGAACACCCAGCTCTCTCCTGTGGTGTTCTCCAGGGGTACAGCCTCAGTGAGTAATGAGGAATTTAATCATCATGTGAGGCTGATAACAGACTTGTTCTTCTGCAAAGAGAAATGGGAGAGGGGGCATGGGACGAACTGCATGTCCCACAGTTATCTGTGTGGAGCTGTGTTTGGCTTTGGCTTCCTCTGGAGACTCTGGAGACTGCAGCAGCACTGCTCACACCCACAGCATTTCAGTCTGTGTTTACAGGGAAAGTTAATGTGTGTCCACACCAAATCCAAAACAACTTCGTGCCTCTATAAGGCTTTGTACTGCTGTAGTAGGTTACTCATTTCTTGCAGAGTTATATAGCAATAATAAATGTTATCACTCAAAACATTTGGGGGTTCTGTACAGTTTTTGAAAAAATTGCAGTAAAAGTCTTTCTGTTAAGGGGCATCTCTCAGGGAAAAGAACCCTAAATATATGTTTAGAGCATTAAACTCATAATGCTTTTCCTGCAAGGGAAGGCTGCGTTTTCAGATGCATTCTGCCCAAGAGTGCTGTTTCAAGCTCTTGAGGACTTCCTGCCTGCAGCTGAGATGGTAGGTGTCCCTTCTGCCATTGATTGTCTTGAGGAATAGGTAAGCACCAGAGAGGTGAGAATGTTTGGCAAAAAAAAAAGGAAAAAAGAAACAAGAAGCAGCTCTTAGAAAGTTTTCCTTATGTTGACTGAATGTTGACTGTAGAGGAAGAGAGCAAATTAACAGAAAGTGATTGGAAATGCCCCCATGTCAATGTTTACTTTGATTTTTCCAAGTTAAAGGCAATGGCCAAGTATAGAAGTGGCAGATGCTGAACAAGGGCACTTCCTGCAGTGTTTCCTTGGGTCTCCTCTGCACACCAGGAGACACTGAGAGAAGTTCAACCCTGTTGTGGCATTTATTATTTTCCAAGATGGGCTAGTGGATTGCCCTACAAAAATACAGATTTAAAGAGAATTGCAGGAAAGGATGGTTCCCTGCCTGCTACCACAAGGATACCAAGCCCTGTGATGCCACTAAAGCATGACTGCTCCCAACTTCCTTTGGAGCTGACCATAGTTTGGTGATGCTGTTGCTGAAATTTGTTTCATGTGGTGGGTTATTCTGCTGAGAGGAAGCTTTAGGCTACTTTGGGCTGCAATTTGTCTTTTTATTCCTTCTGCTGTGGGCTGTGCTCAGAGCTGGACCCAGTCACTAGACTCTTAATCTGCTCCTTGAGGACTTTGTGGTACACCAGATGCCAGGTGGTGCTGGGTTTTGCTCATGGGCACTCGGCCTCCTTCAAGCAGTGCTGAGGGAGCCCAGCAAGTGCTGCTGAATGTACCTTTGGGCTCTCAGTCTGCAGATCCTTTCAGAAAGCAGTGGTTAGGGCAGTGTGGTATTTCCTGATGGCTTGCAGCAGCTCTCACTAGCTCTTCTGTTTTGGGTACATCCTTGTTGAATGTGCAGAGGCTGGCAGCATCCACCTGGGAGATGGGACAGCTGTAGCACAGGACCCCCGTGCTGTGCTCTCCTCCCATGTTCAGCTCTCACTGTTTATCTTTGATGGCTGCTTTCCCTCAGAGCTCCAAGGACTGGCTCTGTGCTGGCTCTTGAGCAACCTTTAGACTGGATTTTGGGCTTTTGCACAGGACTCTCCATCTTGTCTCTGTTCCCCCGAGCTCTGGGACTGTCCTGGGGGAAAAGACAACAAAGCCCAGTAGTGTTTGAAGGAGGTGGTGTTCCTGCCAGGCAAAGAGGATATAAAAACAGAGGGCATGGAGCACATCCCGCTCAGCCCTGTTGCACAGCAGGCTGGGTCCTTTGTCCACCCTGCTCAGCTGCGAGGATGTGAGCTTTGCCCAGGTGGAGCAGCCCTGCCTTCTGCTGCCTTGTCCCACTGCTGTCTTAGAGCTGCAGTTTTAGAGGGAGCAATGTTGCTGTGGCTGGTGAACGTGGGCTGAGCTAAACACGGCATGGTGCCCAAGAAGGGAAATTGCTACTTGACTTTTTCACCCTAGAACATGATTTCTGGGATTAGCTAGAATAGGAGAAAAGCACTAATAGTCTAATCTCTGATTTTTGTATCCAGGGCCCTGCCTTTGTCCTCCTCAATCCCAGTAGCTCTGATCCCTGTGTTTTCAGCCCAAGCAAACCCCCTCAGACTCTCCTGGAAAATGGGAGGGGCTGCAGTTGTCAAATGCACTTGGTTTTATCTCATTCAGAGCAATGCATGGGAGATAAAACAGTTAGAATGATTCAACATGGGGGAAAATAAATTTCTCTCAATTGAAATAAAACAGTTTGTGTGTGTGACTTTCTCTAGTGGAAAGAAACTGCTTCAGGCTTCCCAGAGGTAGCCACCACCATGTCGTTACCTGCCACGGGATTTTCCTGCCATTCTGTAACAATTTGCTGATTTCTGCCAGGATCAGCCAGGCATGTCAATGAGGAAGTAAGGCAGATCAGCTTGGTGCACCTCAGCACGAGTTAACTCTGCTGTTGCTATTTATAAAGGGAAAAAAGTCCCTCGTTTAGTCCATATTCTAACAGAAAGGCCAAGCTCCGATGTACCGGCTGCAAGCAGCACGTAACAGCTTCCTCTGGGCTCCTGCAAGAGGCAGCTGCTTCTGGGCTGTGCTCTGCAGGTGCGTGACAGCTTTTCTGCCGTGCTGCCCCCGCACTCCCGGGTGAGATGCTGCGCTGTCTGCTCTCCTCTCAACCGGCCCCCAGCTCGCCGTGAGCTCCCCTGTCCCCAGCGAGTGCTGTGTGCCCCTGTCCTGGCCCCTGCACTGAAAGAGAAGGTGGGGTGGTGGCATTAAAATGAGCCGCGATCCCACAGCCCCAGATCTGAAACGGGGCCACTCCAAGGGTGCCTGAGGCTCCAGGCTGACACTGCTGCTCCCGGCCAGAGCGGCTGCCTGTGGTGATTCTGGAGCTGTGGCTGCTGCTGCCTTGCCTCCTCCTCTGCAGCTCTTTGACAGGGTGCTAGAAGCGGCTGTAGCTGGTTAGCCGCTCCTCAGTCATGGTGCTGCCCCTTCACTGTGGTTACACCGCCCGAAGCTCCTGTCCCCTGACAATCGCTGTCTGGGGGCTGCTCACAGCAGCTCCTCATGCAGCAGCTTTGAGGCTGTTTGGGGCTGTAAACAGGGTGTGATGGAGGGTTGGGTGAGATGGGTGACAGTGACTGAGGGAGAGGTTTCAGCTCATGACCATGCACCTTTAGGGCATTCCCATGTAGCTTGAGGAAACGTGTGGCACAGCCCTTTGTCAGCAGCCATGTGAGGGGAAAAATGGTTTTTCCCTGTGTCCTGCAGGGCAGCAGCAGGGGTGAGCAGGGAGCTGGGAGAGTGAGGAGCCCTGAACACAGTGAGCAACAGGGAACTCGAGCTGTGAGCAAGAAACACAGGCTCCTTTTAGACAAGGCTGTAGGCTCAGTTTCGCCAGTGCTTAAAGGAGCTTTGTTTTCTGTGCTGGTCAGAGGCTGATTTCCCAGTATCTTAAACAGAAATCTTGTTTTAGCCTTGAGAAAAAAAGCTTTTTAATTTATAAAGGCATGGCATTTTTCTTTTTCCTCCTCTCCCTCCCCACAATGGCTGGCATTGCTTGGACAATGCTGCTCTTTGCAGCATTGTCCAAGGGGGTTCTGCTCTTGAGCTTGTATTTCTTGATCTCTGCTGAAAACAGAGCTTGTCACAATTGCATTTTTCTCTGGAACCTGCAGTAAAACACCAGCTATTCTTCACCTCCCACACTGTGATCACACTTGCTGGTGCCTGTGAGCAGAGAAATGCTGATTAAAGTACCAGCCTCCCTCGTCTCTCTGGAGAAGCCACCCTGAGCCCCCCTTGAGAGGGCAACAAGGCTTGGCCATGGGGCAGCAGATGCTGGTGCCATGCAGGGCTGCAGACACAGCTCAGTGAGGACAGGCTGCTGCATTACTATTTACATGTTTAAAGCCTGCCCCATTAACCCTTTTCACCTGCCAGCTCCTGTTAGCTGCAGTGGGATATGGAGGGAATTGCATCGCCTGCAGGCCCAGCAGGGACCCCACCTGCCCATTTTCTCCCTCACACAGGTAAAGAAGGCTCAAATTGCCTCCTGAGGAAGAATCAGCAGGCAGGCAGGCTCAGGAGATGAGGACCTAAGGCACGGGGCAGTGTCCTGGTCACCAAGTCATACTTTCCTGGTGCTGTCATCTATGCCAAGGGGCAGCTGTAAGGCAAGAAGATCCTTGCTGCATGCTTAGAGACAAGGTAGGAAGGATGGTAAGGCTGATCTTGCACAAAGAGGAAATTTGGCTTGTCTCTCTGCATGTTTTTCATGACAGTAAAAAGACAAATCTGGGAGGTTCCCCAATATGGAAGCTTGGGGCATCAGCATCTCCCTGAATGCTGGTCCTCACCACCCCCTTCATAGGAAGCACAGTTTGCACTCCCCTCCAGGCCCTCCTCCTCACCAGTGTGGGCCCCATGGCCTCTCCATCCCAGTTTTCCTTCCAGCCATGTTGATGTCATGTGCCAGCATGGTGTTGAAATGAAAGAAAAATGCTCGTTCTAAGAGAGTTTCTGTGCTTTATGTACAATCAGTAGTGCTGCTAATCACTACTGAAATTTTCTGTTCTTTTGTGCTCAAAGCCATCATTGAAGCTTCATGAGAAATTAGTCATTCTTTGTAACTTGTGGCTGGTCCAGGTTTCGCCGTTGGGTTTGATTTTGTGAGCAGTCTGAGCCATCCTCACCAAAATGGGTTGATTCAAAGCAGCCACTTCCTCTTTGAGCCACATTTCACTAAAACAGTTTGGACTGGTTTTTTCCCCCTACCTTACTGTAGCAACTATTGCATCTTCAGGATTAATACCAGCTTTCATACACGAGGTACAAACACGGAATGGCTGTGATGAGCTTTGTCTCCGTGACAGAGAAGCTGTCATTTCCCCCGCCGGTCACGGCCACGGCAGTGGGCAGCACGGCCTCTCCTCAGGCACCAGCAGCTGATTCACAGCCCTGAACGCCAGCAGAGAATGAGGCCGCACCACTGCGAGCATGAGGAAGGTGAACTCAGCATCGCAAATCCAGCGAGAGAAAACGCCTCAGCAGACGCAGGGAGCGAGGCCCCGGTGCCGGGTTTCCCTCCCGGCCCGACCCCCCTGCTGCTGAATTTCTTTTCCCGCTACGCTGCCCCAGGTGTCGAAGCCCCACACGAAGCCGAGGCAACTCGTGCCGAGGGCCCTGATATTTTCAGAGAGTAAAACAAACCCGTCTGCTTTCTTCGGCTGCCGGAGGTACCCGCGGTGCCTGAGGGGGATCCCGGCGGGCTGGAGCCGGGCAGGGAGCGCCGGGACAAGCCTGGCCTTTCCTTGGGGCCGGCCGGGCAGCCAGGGAGGCATCGCAGCCCCGGCTCCGGCTGGGCCCAGGCCCTTGGCTCTGCCCGTGCAGCCGCGGAGGAGGAACGGCGGCAGAGCGGGGATTTTGGGGGGTTTTGGGGGTTTTGGGCACCACCCCGAGGGTCCCTCGCGCCCCCTCTCGCCCCCGCCCCCCNGGAATATTCCGTTGTTTCGGGATTATTGTGGTGCTGAAGGACTTTCCAGCAGGAATTAGCGAGACCGACGCTGCTCAGTGTTTTTCGAAAGAATCCTGGGTTTGTGCCTGACGGCGGGGCAGGAGCTGCAGCGCAGGGATGCTCTTCGCCTCTCGGGCAGCGGCGGTGGAAGTGCACAGAGCCGGGCACCTTACGGGGTTCATGCCGGTCTGAAAATACGTTTGGGCTTGTAGCTTTCTTGCTCTGCTTTGTGTGGAATATGCTTGAGCTTTCGCTGCAGCCAGGACTCTGCAATTATTGATGCTACAGCTGTGAATCTTCAGAGCTAGGTGGGATTTAGTGCCTGGCTTGAGGCAGCAATGAAGGCAGGTTTGGATAGTGGCTCTTCATCTTTCTTGTATGCTGCTTTTATTTCTGCTTACAAAATGCCAGATGTCCGTGCAGTTTTAAGCCTTGTTCTTTGGGCAAAATAAACCATTCAAGAGGGAGTCAGCAAAAATATCCAATAGGTTTCTGTTTTGAAAATTGTTTGACTTGCTTGATTTCCATATAATTTATCTACAAGAGCTAATTTATGCAAGAATATCCAGTTACAGACCTGCCAAGGCTATGAGAGAACGCAGCCAGCAGAGCCTCGGTGGACACGTCCTGTATGTAGGGTTATTCAGACATCCAGGAATGCTGCACAGGGCTAAGTACAGCCGATTCAGGAATGATTCCATAACCTCCCTAGATGAAGGTACACAAAATACGTCTTTAAATATCAAAGGTTCTTCCTCCTCTTCCCATTCTTCAACACCCAATTTACTGACAGAAGATGTCTCCTTGGGGCCACAGGACACCTGCACCACGCTGTGCACGCTGATCCCCCGCATGGCCAACATTAAACTCGCCAACCCGTCAAATCTGCCGGGCCTGAAAAGCTTCTGCCTGGGAGCCAAAGAGGTGCCACGAATTAAACTCACGGAGTGCGTTACCATCCCGAGCAGCCCAACCTCGCCTGAGATCAGCTGCCTGTCGGCCTCGTACCCCCAGCCCGAGCTGGACAGGCTGGTCCCAGCGCCAAAGGCAGCGGGGGACTGCGCTGTGCGGGGCGCTGAGGAGGCCGCTGCTGTGGGCAGGCAGGACAGGGGCCTGGCCCAGAGCAATGAAAGCACGTACAGCCAGGAGCCAGGAACCACCTACAGCGTGCGGGTGAGTACTTCTCCCTGGGCTTCCATTCTCTGACAAAGCAAACAGCTCAGCTGGGTGCTGGATGACCTCCATTTTCCTGCCTCTAGAGTCCATGCCCCAAACCACTGAGTTCTCCCATGTATCTCCTGTCTTCTGGTGTACATAGGGCTGTGGCATTGAGCTGAGGGAGCTAAAAGCACCCCAGCTGCTTCCAGAGGTAACACAGCATCCAATTCTGAAGGACTATCTGTAGACTCTCTGAGAAGTGCTGCTGAACCACAACTAAAACGGGTTACTCTGCATGTTGGAGGGAAAAGGAGGCCCATGAAAGGGCCCCCCATCCCTCACAGAGAGCAGCTCCAGGCATTAGGTGCATTCTGGCCCATGCTGCTGACATATTTGTCAGGGAGGCTGTGGGGCAGGCACTGCCCAGGTTGTATTTCCAGTATGGTTTTCTGCTGGTCTTCAGTTTGTGGGCAATATCTCAGAAGGGGGTTCACTGGCAGGAGCCTCACAATGCAACAGGGAGATGTTTTTTTCCCTTCATCTTCCTGGATATGTTGCTCCCATGGCTGTGGGCCTGCAGGAACCAGCCCAAGGAGAGCTGCAAGAACATTGTGGACATGTCCCAGCCAAAATCTTGGTGTTTTTTTCAACTAGCCTTTCAATAGTAACAGCAAATTGGTAAATAAGTAACATGGGGGTTTGGGTGTTTCAGCATCAGAGGATGTGCAAGGTGAGAGGATGAGCAAGGTACTCATTTCCCCAGAGACCACCAGGCTTCTTCAGGATTTGGTGATGAAGCCTCAGAAGGGCTGGGAAGTGGCCAGGGCTGCAGCGTGGCAGGACTATGGTGCAGAGGGATGGTCTCACCTGAAGGCAAAGCGGGGCCCAGAGACCAAGGGCTGGGCAAGATGCTTCCAATCCTCACCCTGTAGCCCAGGCCCTTGCCCTCCCTCCCGTGTGTTGGAGGCACTCACTCTCCCCATGCAGCTTCTTGTGCCCTCTTGGGGTATGGGATTGCTGGGATCTCCACAGAGACCCTATTAGGAGGCAGGTCAGGTCTGTGTTATTGGGTCTGCTGCTGCCAGAGATCTTTGGCCTTAGCAGCTTAATCAGAGTATGAGGAGGATTCAGCAATTACATGGAGAGGATCTACAGTTATTTTAGAAAGGCAATAATGAGGTGAATGAAAGAAATGTCGTAGGGCAGAAGCTGTCCCCTGCAGACTGGAGTGAGGCAGAAATTTTCTTGGTGTTATTTTAAAAAGGGGCCATGCTGGGCTCATTGCATCCCCTGCGGGGGCAGCTGTGGCCGGGCGTGACTGGTGGTGACAGGGCACCCGTGTCACAGCCGCGTGTCACCCGGGCCTGGTGAGGAAGCTGAGACCCATAATAGCACCTGGGCCCCCAAAATGCTCCCAAAGGGCAAATAACAAAGGGCCCAAATACTAATATTTTAAGAGAAGCCTGGACAACTCTGATTCTCATGCTCTTGTGTTTCAAAACATACTTTGTAATGCAGATTGCTGCAGGCTTTACAAGGGGGATATTTACCATGTTCTTGTTCACATTCTACCCGTTAAAAGCCTTCCCACAATGCTGCCCATCTGGAGCTGAGGTTGTCTCTGAATGGTACCCATAGTGGCCATGGCACTTATCTTTCCTGCTGGTGTTTGTTATGGCTGTGATAAGCCTGAGGAATATTCCAAGAGGCACTTACCATCCTCTCTCTTGCTTGTTGGGGAGTGCCAGGGATGTGGCTGCTGCTGAGAAGGAGAATAAGATCTGTCTCTCAGCACTGTCCTGCATCAGTGGTTTCTCTGAGAATAGCAAGGATGATGTTTACTGGACCTAACATGGAGTAAGGCTCTGTACCCGAGCTTAAATCAAAGCATGAGTCTTTGCAAGATGATTGGTTTTAAAAAAATATTTAACTAAAATATGAAAAGGAAATACTATTGTTAGATATTTCATTACAATACCATTATACTTTATAATAATATGGTAAAGGTGTTTGCAGTATCCTTTGTCTTAAAGGGCTTTTAGCAATGTACAGGTCGATCCTTTGCTAGTGGTTTGATGGCGAATGCATATAGATATATGCCATCGTATATGTCTAAAATCAGTCACATGTCTCTAGATTAAAAGGAGCCTGACCATTTCCAGCATGGCAGTTCAGAATTACATGAACTGCACCCTGAAAGCACACGTGGGCACCAGTGCCCTGCACAGTCCTGCTGCTGTCCATGGAGGATGCGACAGGTCAGCCTGGAGCAGTTGCTCCTTGCCTCTGTGTGGGGAAGGGGGTCCAGCGCAGCCCTTTCCTGGTCCTAGGTTGCCACCAGCGCCTCTTCCATGTTCAGGGCAGGGAAATATTGTGGTATTTCAGCTGCAGCCACTTGGGTGGCGCACAGCACCCTGACACCACCCGGAGAGCTGCTCTGCATCGCCCGTCGTGAATAAATAACTACACGCGTATGCACAGCCGGGCTGTCGCAGGAAGGAGATGGGCTCCGGTGATTCATGGCTTCAGAGCCGCAGCTGTGAATCATGAGCCGGGGGTGCCGGGGCGGTGCTGGCTGTGCCGGGCTCGGCTTTGGGCTTTGGGCTGTGGGCTGTGGGCTTTGGGCTTTGGGCAGCCCTGCAGCGCCCGCCGGTGCGCGCCTCGTCCCACGGGAATGCGCCCGGCAGCGCCTGCGGGGCACTCGCGCCCCTCTGGGGAATCGATTCTCTCAGGAACCTGCGTGTGTTCAGGCCATTTGCTTTATCACAGCCGGAGAACAGGGACAGGGTGGATTGGAACAATTCTGTTAGAGACCTGGCCTGAGTGCAGTGCTGCAGAAAGTGTTTTTTCAGAAAACAAAACTAAAATATTTCTATATGTCTGTATTTATGATTTTTCCCTGAGTTTTTTTTTTTTTTCCCCCCCTCAGGATATATTTAAAAATTGAAAACCTGTGAATGAAAGGGTCAGACTTTCCCAGAAAAATCTTCATTTATCAAAAGCTATTCTTCTTCACAAAAAGCCCTGGCTTGCTGCCCTCAGGGAAGAGGCTATGCTGCGTGGGCATAAGGAGTGGAACACACCAAGGGCCTGTCTGTCTGTCTGTCTGTCTGTCTGTCTGCACTGCTGCTGCAGGGGGGAAGATGAGAGCAGGGCAAGCACATGAGGAGAGTTAGGCTAGCACTGATGAACTACTGGGAGGGCGTGGGTTTGTGCTTAATGATCTTTAATGGGCTCTTTTAATCCTTGAAGGTATCTAGTCTGTTTTCCAGCTGGTTCTGCCTGGATTTTGTGCTCTCTCACAGGTGCCCTGGGGGTACCACCCACGTCTGCAGTGGTGTGCACTGCTGCTGGGGGCTGCCTTGGCCTCTCTGCTTCCTGTGGTGGGGATGGCAGAGGTTCTGCTGGCTTTGCTTTTGGATCTGGATGGGGTTGGTGTTTGCTGGAGGAAACCAGTGTGGTTCAGGCTGAGGAATGAGCCAATTGAATGTCTTGCAGGGTGCAAACCTGGGCCGAAGTTCTTCATTAGCTGCCTGACTAGTGGCTGCTTACAGAGTTACAGAGCACTTACCCCAGCCCAGTAAACCCTGCTGTGTGAGGCAGGATGAGCAGCTGAGCTAACTGGCACAGTGCAGTCTGTGTGCTGGCAGGAGCAGTGCCACTGCCAGGGCAGCTCTGGTGGTCTCTGCTTTCCAGTGGACACAGTGACTTTCTCAGCCCAAGGCTACCACAGGCAGCATCTAAGGAAGGGCTGAGGAAACTTCCCTACCAAACCTACAGTAATCATGCTTTGCTCCTTCCCCACATCCCTGGCTGACTTATGGTGTTGTCCATGGAGGGAAGACAGCACTTTAGCTTCCTGCTAGGGTGAAAGCAGAGAAATCTCACAACAGGTTCCTGAGCCTGGCACTCTGCATTGTCCTGCCATGTGCTGCTTATTCACATGGGCCCTGCCTGGTGCCTTCTCATCTCCTCCCACGCAGTCCCTCATCCTGTTTGCAGTCACTTTCTGTCATCTCACGTAAATAGATGTGAAAAGGTGTGTGCATCTTCAATAACTGCTGTTCTCTCCTGGTGGTGGGGGGAAATGCAAGCCAGCTCCAGATCACCCTCTGTACTCAAACACCAAAGGACAAAGCAGCTCCTGGTGCCAGTGCTCTCACAGCCCTTTGCAGGCAGATGAGATATCTCTGCACATGTTGCCATTAGTGGAGCCGTTCCCTTTCCAGCTGGGGCCAGGGAGTCTTTCCTTTCCTTCCTAAGAGCTGCTGCTTGTCTTGGCAAGAGCTCTCCATCCTGCTGCTGACAGAACAGTGGGTT
The DNA here is from genome assembly GCA_013400635.1 of Hypocryptadius cinnamomeus. Classification (NCBI taxonomy): domain Eukaryota; kingdom Metazoa; phylum Chordata; class Aves; order Passeriformes; family Zosteropidae; genus Hypocryptadius; species Hypocryptadius cinnamomeus. The sequence goes on from VYZP01055758.1 coordinate 25,758, forward strand.
CAGCATCCTCTTTCATTAGTGAGTTCAGGTCTTCAGCACTTGGCTTGTTTCACTGTTGCTGTTCTATTTTTCTGTAGGTAGCTGAATTCTGCAGTTACATCTGTGCTTGTTGCCCCAGGCTGCTTAGTGCACCCTTGGGCCTGTGTCCAGCTTCCCCCAGCTTGCCTAGCAGCTCAGTGAACTGGGCCTTGCCTCTCTCTGTGGGCTTCAGAAGATGAACACCTCTCCCTGTACACCACCTTTGGACCCCGTTTTTACAGGAGTGCCTGGTGGATAGCTTGCACTGGAGCAAGAGCTGTGGGCTGCTCTGGCTTCCTCTCCCAGGCACCTGTGGTTGCTGCCCTGCTCATGCTTTAGTTTAACCTTCCCTGCAGCAGGAAAGATGGAGCTGGCCTTGACCCTGCATCACCAGAGAAGCCCATTTATGTTTTCCTGGGATGTGCTGTTTGGGGTGTACAGGACAGGAGGTGGGGGCACCATCTGAACTGGAGTTTGGGTGCAGAAGTCTCTGAGACAAACATTGTCCTTCTCTGCTGCCTTCCCCTTCCTCTCATGCGTTTGGTTGTGCTGCTGCTCATATTTTGCTATGGAGGGGTTAATATTTTTGCTTATTGTTCATTTTTTTTTCCTCCTTGGAGAGCGTCTTTTGTTTTCTTGAATAGGCTTCTGGTATCCCATTGTCCTTTTGTGTGCTCCATAAGCTTCTCCCAGGCTCTGTGACCCTGACTTGCTCTGCCCCAGCCCCACATTGTCCCCCTGCCCAAGGCTCTGCTGGTTCTCTGTGCCCTCGTACTGAGATGTGAAGGTTCAGCCATTTCCAACTGTGCCAGTTCAGATAACCAACGACAGCTAAAATAAATGAGAGATGCAGTGAGGTGCCATGTTAATGCACTTCCCTACTCAGGCTTTTAAAGGGGAAAAAAAAAAGGTCTTTTGTGAATCATTGATAAGTTCAGCTTCACTCAGGGTCACTTATGCAAAAACCTAATATTGATTTTTCATCTTTGCTTAGAGTAGCTTCCCACGCATCTGTTCAGGATGCAATGGGGACTCACTTGTCAGCATATGACTCACCTACTTCTCTAAATTTTTCTTTTTTCAAGGATAGAGGAGCAGCCAACCAGCTTACAGGATGCTTGACCTTATACTGTAGGATCAGAGGTCGTTGCTGTGCTACAAGCTGAGGCTCTAGACATATTTTCCACATTTGCTTTGTTCCTGTTAAGCAGGAATATCTTTAACAAGGCAGATAGCTCTCAAAGTCATTAAATGTTCATTAGGGAAGCAGTTCTGCCAACCTTTCAGATTCTTATTGATGTCCTTCCAGGTCTCTGACCTAATTCTGGAGTTCTCCCAAGGGTTACATTGCTATCTGGAAAAAAAGCAAAATAGGGATAATACAATTGTTGTGGAATCCCTGACTGCACATATAACATTCTCTTTTTCACACACTTATTTCTGAAAGTCTCCAAAGCTGAAACAGATACTTAAATCCAACCCTCTCTGAATGGCCCAGCAGAAAAATTGATTTACAGGCAAAGTGAGGCAGAGGAAAAAAACATGGTACCTTTCTCTGACACAAAATGCCTCCTCATCCGTTCAGACAAGGGACAGAGTATGCCTGACCCTGCCTGGGTGTTCCAAGTTGTCTCTGTGTCCCAGAGGCTTTGACTTCCTGCAGGAGAGGTCTGCACAGGCATGCTGTGACTGCAGCCCTTGGGCACTGTGTGAGCCCTGCAGGATGGTCCCAAGAGGAAAAATGAGAGACCCAGACCTGTGCCAGCCTGTTGAAATGAAGAGATCAGACTGCTTCAATAACAGAGAGATTGACATCCATGGAAATGCTGAAGGATTAGTAAGATATGGTTGGGGATATGCCATCACATCCTTGATATTTCTGAGAATTAGTATTATACAAATCCCAAATGAGTATAGAAAAAGCCCCAGTTCTGTCCCACACAACAGAAGTGTGGCAGTCAGCCTTTCATTTAAAGCAGGTCAGTTTATAGTGTAGGCTCTTAAGAGCTGTTGCTATGAGCTGGAATTGCAACTTCACATCCTTCATCTTCTGCAGAGGTTATTTGTCATCAGACATGTAGCAGTGTGGAGCCAGTGGTTTTCCTTGTGGCCTGTAATGCCTCCCACTTTCTGAAGGGACACTCAGCTCTTCTGCATGGGGGCTCTGAGTGCATTGGTCTCGAGGGGCTTCCAGAGCCTCTCTGCTCCCGAGGACTCTGTTCCCTCCAGTATTTCCTCATGTATTCCTCCCAGCTCAGTGTCACAGGCTAATAAGTGAGAGTAAGCAGAAATGGAAAAAAAGGAATAATTGAATTTTGTATCCCCAGAGTGCTTTGCCTTTTTTTTTTTTTTGTGCTATGGTGTTTAAGCCATTGGTATCTTTATTGCTCTTCTCTACACTTTTAGTAAAACAAGATCTATTTAGGAAGCAGCTTTAGGATGGCTGATTTGATTTTCCATTTATACTGTGGTTCTGCATAAACTTAGTGGACAATAATCACATTTGCTTCCTCCTGTGATCCTCCTCTTACTTGTGTACCAGATATTAACAGTCCTCCCTTTTCTCTGTCTGTTTTCCATAGTACATGGGCTGTATTGAAGTGCTGCAGTCGATGAGATCCCTGGACTTTGGCACACGAACACAAGTCACCAGGTAGGTGGTGTAAAACTGAGATTCAGACCAAGAATGAAAAGCCTGAGTGCTAATTTTTGTATAAAGCTGAGGGTGCGTGCCAAGCTCTGAGACAATTCTGAATAGGAGTTTGCATGTTTTGTTTTGTCTTTTCCTAAGTGATGATTTGAATTATTTGATCATTACAATAGGCTATTTGCATTGAAAAATGAATTGTTTCAGGCACAGACGTAATTTCTCTCCCAGTTCTTGCTCAGAGAGCCTCCCCCTGCAGTGGCAGCACAGAGCAGACATCCCCAGCCAGCTGGGGACCGGCAGCAGCTGGGCTGTGCACGTGGCTCAGCGCTGCCTGCACGGCTCTCCCAAGGCACGGGGGAAATCCACTGGTGCTGCTGGGCCAGGCTGCAGAGCCAGGACCCCCATGGGTCTCTCTGTCACACCTCTTCCCACCTGATGCAGAAAGTGCCGTCAGTCCCTCAATCCAGCAAGGTCATCTAAGGAATTTTTATCAGATGTATGACATCGCTTGGCCCCATCTGCACCAAGACCGGCCTCAGCTGGAAGTGGAGTCACAAGGAAAACATGTTGAAATACAGATGCTTCCATCTGTACTGCAAGCCTAAGTTTTTAGGCTGCAAATCAGAAAAAGATTAATGTTTCATTCTCAGATACAACTGGGGATGTGGTTAAAATGTGAAATATTTTGTGGTCTTTTGAGAACTTTGCAACTTCTGTTGCAGGTTACTGCCACTTTCTAGGTGTGGATTGTTAGTACCCCTGTGCCTGTGGGGTGGCTGAAATGTCCTGTCAGAAATAGAAATAGAAATAGAAAAGCACAATTTTATTTTTACATTTATTCTTATATTATACATTAAGTCTAGCAGTGTGGGAGTGTTTGAGTTTTCAAAACAATCACCTTCTATCCAGCTCTGAATGCTGTGTGGTGCTGCTGGTGCTGCCTGCTCACTAGTCAGGACTAGTGCCAGGCAGCTCCAGCAGCCACCCAACAGCTTTTTGGAGAGGTGGGTGGCTGCAGGTTATCTTCACCTGGCCTTAGACATGTTCCCTTGTCCTCTCAGCTGCTTTTCTAGCATAGTTCGTGCTGAGGATGTCAGGAGTGTGGTTGAGGCTTTCTGTGCCTGCCCAGCTCTTTCTTCCTGCTGGAGGGAGATTTTCAGATGCTGTTTTGCTTCCTCAAGTTTGTATCCAAAAATTCGTGGAGAAGGGAAAGCAACATGAAGGGATTAGTGTTACATTTATACCTGTTGGCTCCCAGACTTACCAGCTGAGAGGAACTGAAAAACATGAGTCCTTCAATGCCTATAGACTTCACTTGAAAGCTGTCCCATTTGTTTTATGTTCAAAACCAGCAGTTATTGACATGTACAACTGGTATAAGCACACACTCACCCAGTTCCTGCATGTGTGTATGAAGAAGTGCCTGAGATACCAATATGCTTCCCTCAGGCAGGTCCTTTACACACCAAGAAGAGCCATGTAGTACACCCAGCCCAGGCCACAGTGTTCTTCACAGCTCAGCCAGAGGGCGAGGTTATCTCCTGTTTGCAAGTGGTGTGTGTGCTGCTGTGCTAACAGAACAGAGCTTTGGCTGGTTTGGCAGGAAAATAATGAATATTAATTACTGCGTGACAAGAGCTTGCCAACTTAAATTTGGGCTAGATAGTAAGGTTTTGTTAAGCAGAACTGTGTCAAAGCTTAACAATGGAAATATTTCCATCACCTAAAAAAAATGCCACTGCTGACCTTAACGGGCTCTTTTGTGCATGAGAAATTCAAAACTTAAACTGTTTGCAAACCAAATGCTGAAGTGCTGAGCTCACACATGCAGACTTTAAAGTTCGATCGATGACAAGCTGACTGGAGCAAAGATAACATTGATTATTCCCCTATTGTTCTCTCGGGGGAGTAAGTTTATAGACACATGCACAATGCACCAACCAGGGAGCTGCTGGAAATTACCCCATTTTAACCATGCCTGTTATTTGAATTGGGGTAAAAAATATTTTTACTTTCATGGCATTTCACTAAACAAAGAGGCATCTTCTGCTTTAAAGTGATGTAGAAAGGGTCCCTAGTTATGTCTGCACCCTGCCTTGCTTTGTGTATGTACGTGCTTAGTTACCTCATGGTATCTAAAACTGAAGATACCATGATATTATTACACTGATATTATTTACCTTTCTCATGAATGTTGGAAAGATAACAAACTCATGCTTGCCAAAGTGCAGTGAGGAGTCTAAAGGAGTGAACATGGAGAATTTACTTTCTGTTTTCTTGCTGGACTTGCATTTTCAGTTGCTTGGCAGGCACATGGTCTGGGAAAGCAGAAAGTGGCTTCTCTGGTGCTGTGAATGACCATGGGATGATGCAGGGGTGCTGTGTGGCCAAACGACCACAGCACAGCAGGAGAAGGCCTGGGCACTGAGGTGCTTTTACCCTTGGTGGCTGTGGGGTGAGGAGGTTGGCAGGGGAGATTCCACTGCAAGTTTTCCAGCTCTCTGCTGCTGCCTGCCCATGACCCGGCTTGTTCTTAGGGACATCCCTCCCATTTTGCAGAAATCTGTGATCTCCAACTCCATGTAGATGACAAAAATAACACCAAAAAATAACAATAAGCGTAATAGATTCTTCTGCTTGAGGGTCTTTGTATTTTTTTTTGTGTAATGGTTAACCTGTGCTTGCTGCTCTGGATACAAGATGTGTTTGGGTTGTCACCCTTGTGCTGTGGCAGGTCCTGCCTTTGCTGGACCCTAATGTGTGCTTCTCTTGTCCAGCCATTCAGCTCTTTTCCTCTTACACATTTCCCACTTCTGTTAAATCAGGCTGGCTAGTCATCAAATTTGGGCATTTCTGGGAAAAGAGATTCTGTATCTTGGATTGGGGCATTAACTTGCAAACTCGAAAATGGTCAGGCAGTGAGGGGTGAAGGGTGTCTGAAATGTGCAGCCAGGGAGGGCTGCTGGAAGAAGGCTGACTTTGTTTGGAAGATTAATTTCAACTTTGTTGAGCTACATAATCCCTTTCTGTTACATGGTGTAGGCAGGGCCATAGATGCTTAAAAGCAAATCCTCAACAGCATGCTTGCTTGCTTACATCAGCCCATCTTTCGTCTTTTATTCTCATTTTGGGGGAACAATAAACAAAGTGGCTCAGTGTTACTGCCCACAGGCGCTCTCCCTCACGGGCACGCTCTGGGAGCTGCAGGAGCTGTGTCTGCCACAGGTTTCACTCCAGAGCTGCAGACCCAGAGAAAACCTGTGGACTGTACTTCTGAGTGGGCCCCAAAAAAACCCCAAAAAGCTGGTTTAAAGGCTTATGGATGCCAAAAAATGGGTCACTCATTTCGGTTTATCATGGGCGCATCCAGAGTTTCTTTTCTTCCTAGCGTATGGTGCAGTTTCTAGTTTGTGGAAATGACTGCATGTAGGAAGTGTTCAGTTGTAGCAGCAGGTGTAACCAAACTCCTGCTTTTCACACCTTTCAAATAATATTTGTAAAATTTTGTTAGATCACTTAGAAAATCACCCAGAGGTATGCAGCAAGAAATGTCTGTACAGCTATTTCCCCTATCAAGGAGAGGTAATAGAAACTATTAAGTGGGAATGGTTTGCTACTTTTTGGTTCCTTTTTACTGGACAGTTGCTTCAGAGCATGGTGAAGTGGGCAGCCACCACACTGGCTTGTACAAGAAGAGGCTCTGTGGCTGGCAGCTCTGCCTGCAACTCTTGATTTCACATGGGCTGCCTGACATGTGCAATAACTCATTTGTCACCAAAAGAGACAACTTCCCTGTTTTCCCAATTTGTTCTGTATCTGGTTTTCTTTCTAGGTAAGGCTAGACTTGAAGGCTCCAAGTAGCCTTAATGTCTTGGCTCTGATTTTAATTTCCTTTAATATTGAATGAGAAGATGAGTTCTCATTTTCCAAGCTGATTATTGGAATCTGCAAGATCATCCTGCAGGATGCCTTCCTCTTTTTTTTTTTTTCTTTTGGGTCATGTTTGGCCTTCCTCCTGGTAATAGCTAAATAAAACAGGAGTTAACCAAGAAGGGTATCAGAAATTTGCTTAATAAAATATATTTTCAGTTGTGTAGGGGGAAGTACTTTACTTTTAAATGCTAAGAATGGTCTGTGTTTAAAAGGCTGGGTTTCTGATCTTGTGTAGCCCACAATGAGGCCCCTTTTCTTCCCTGCTGTTTTCACTCAGAAAATATCAATTATCTATTGCTGTGGGTGAGGTCTCCATTCATTTGACAGCATCCAGGTTGAATTTCTCAGGGTGTTCCCTCAGTGTGTATCACTGATCTTCAGTGCTTCCAGCACACAGCCCACTGGTGTGGCAGCCGAGGGGCGCTGAGCAGGGGCAGCAGTGACTCTGGGGTTCACCCGTGCTGGGCTGGCTTTACTTCCTCTCTCATCTGCAGGGTCCTGGGGACCACACTCCTCACTGGGCATCTCTGCTTCACGGGACATACCTGGCTGGAGCCTCTTGTCATTGTGTGGTCTCCTGATACTTTCAGCCCTTCTGGACTAAATATTTCTCAGGAGGTGAAGGCCAGTGGTGTTTTCCTCCCACACACACGCCAGGATCTGGAAACAGACAAGCTTTCCCAACCAGCTCCTTTCCTAATTAGCTCTTTGGATAACAATTCAATAATACAAACAAACAATTAAAAAAACTCCCTTCCCCTTTAGAACCAAACAAAATCCCATCCTTGGAAGGTAAATCTGAATTCAGTCACAAGAGAGAGGCTGAGGCTTGAAGTGCCCCATATGGGACCCTAAGCCTGACACGACAGCCCCTGTGGGACAGGGCCAGGGCAGCTGGAGACGCCGGGGCTGCGGCTCCAACCAGGATGTCCAGGCAAGGCTGTGGAAACTTGCTGAGCACACCCCAGCCCAGTAAGGCACCATTTTCCTGTTGGCTTCAAAGCAGTAGCTATCAGTGAGGAAAAGGCTGTAACTGCCAGCAGAAATGTTTTGTCCCAGCTGCTGTGCTAACCTTGACCAGGGCTGTGAGTGCTGTGCTGTATGTCCAAACCAGTCACTTGCCTGAGCAAAGGCCAGAATGTGCCTTGTTCAGATGTGGAAAACAGGCACAGCACTCTGTTATCCTGTGTGGATTTATCTTTCATCTAGAAATGAGCACTGTGTGTGCTTTATGCCTTACCCTTCTGCTGCCTGAACTGAGAGGAACCTGCAGAGGAGAATGGGTGGCCAGAGAGAAGGTCTAGTTTGGGAAATTCCTGCCAGAGATGGAAAGATATGGGCTGATAGCTCTGAAAAGGAACTGGAGAAGCTGATTATACATCCCCACCCCTCCACTGTTGTTTGGGTTATTGTGTTTTTTGGTTTTGATTCTGGTTTTTGGGTTTTTGTTTTGAGGGGGGGTGTTGTTTTGGGGTTTTTTCTGTTGGTTTTTTTTTTTGGAGAAGAAATCCCAAACTCCAGAAAGTCAATCAGAGAACCCAGCTGGGCTCACTCAGCATGCACCTGCTGTGCTAAATTGAGTAGGGAGGAGCCCCTCCTGCCATGCAAGGGACCTATCAACCATTCTGAAAAAAAGGCTTTGAAGGTATTAGGTTGTTTGTCTTCTGGTTAGTTATGTTTGAGGTTTTTTTATTAAACAAATTTTTGTAAGGTGAAATGGATGGGTTTGATGAAGAAAAAGAATCCAAACCAGGCTGCTGAATCACTGTATTTTGTTAAATAGTTCTTTTGGTTGGTTGTTTTTCTTTTAACAGTGGGAGGAAAGAAGAAGGAAAAACAACTGTGAGAGACCTTCCAGAAGATTTAAGAGTTTATAAGTGGGCCGATAACAATAAATTGCAGAGTTGCTGGCTCTGTTACAGATGGTGCATGTGAAATGATCCAACAGTTTGTGCTGTATTTTTTTATTTGCAGGGAAGCAATAAGCCGACTGTGTGAAGCTGTGTCAGGTACAAATGGAGCTATAAAAAAGCGGAAGGTAAATCCTGTTTTAGCTTAGCAATTATTTTTCTGTATCTGCTTTTGATAAGCTGGATACATGATTTTCTAACAGGCTTCAGTCCATGCTGGAATTAGTGCATTTTAATCCATCTGAACTCAGCCTGGATAACATGGAAGTGCTGGTAGCAGGGTCCTTAGCCTGTTTGGTTTGGGGCTGAGGCTCTGCCCTACTTTATTTTTCTCAGGATTAATGATTTGCCCAGAGTTCCTGCTTCTACCAGCCTATGCAGTGCATGGTGCTTTACAAGTTTTAGGCTTTGGCTGCTAAACTATTAGAATTGGGATTTTTTTTTTTTGGTTTGCAAGAGGGAGCTAATTCACTGGAAGATTATCTGCTGCTTATTTATATGTAAAAAAAATTAAACACATGAAACTAAAATGGCAGTGTTTAATGGATTTTATTAAGTAACTGGGTTGCAGTGAGGTGCAGCATCAGTGGTTACTGTTGGGTTGTGTCCAGCAGAACTTACAGATTTCCTTCTGTAACTGTGGAGCTCAAGAGGAATGAACTTGCTCCTGAAAGAGGAATACATGAGAGAATTTCTTGCTTTACCCAGAAACACTTCATCCTCTGGAAACAAAGAAGAGTTCAGAAAGAAAACTGCACATTCTGAATTACTGAGCCAGCTATAACATTTAGCTCACTGGAATTTTTTTCCCCATTATTGACATAAAACCCGTTCCTACCAGCATTGCATTCAGAGCTGATGTTTGTTAGAAGATCTATTTGAATTTGATCAAGCCATTATCCTTGCTCCATTGACAGTCTCAATAAGATACCATAAAACCTCCTTGACTTTCATATGTTTCTGCCCCTCACAGACTGGGCTGACAGCTTCTTTCTTTTCTTTCTTTGTTCAAAGCCTCCAGTGAAGTTTCTGTCTTCTGTACTTGGCAAAAGTAACCTTCAGTTTTCTGGCATGAACATAAAGCTGACCATTTCAACAAGCAGCCTCACTTTAATTAATGCTGACACGCAGCAGGTAGGATACATGTAATCAGTGTCCTTTTCTCCATGCTACAGTTTTGTCCTCATTTGTGGCTTCTGTAGGAAGGCTGTGCCCTTCAAAGGGAATGCAGCGCCCTTCAAAGGTGCAAGGCCTTGGGAGCACAGACCTGTGCGTGCCTGGTGAAGCTGAATTACATGATGCCTCTGAATTTAAAAAACACTTTGGAGGAATTGACATACAGCACAGGTCCTTTTTGCTCATGATGGTGTGTTCCATGGGGAGGGATCCTTGAGCACTTGGCAAACTATTTCTCTGGATGTGTTTGCCTGTAAAGTGCCTAATAAACAAGGCACTAGTCCTGACTGTAGTTTCTGACAAGTCCTAGGAGGAAAAAAAAATGTATATAGGTATTAAGTCAGAGCTTGGCTTTGGTGTCACTCAAAGCTATTTTACAGCTGGATAATACATGTGTACAATCAATTATACTGTGTAAAGACTCTAGGCTCCATTGAGGTGTGTTCCTGAGAGCCTGGGGTTAGTTTGGAACTGGGCTGTGCTCCCTTCCTTCTTGGCAGATGTGATAAGGATCTTTGTCCTGCCCACCTAATTCCTCCCTCAGCTGTTGGTATCACTCCCTGAGTGATCTCACCCCGGGCCAGCAGCAGGTTTTGCTCCAAGCTGGAGCAGGGGAACATCAGGGAGGTCATTTTGGCTCACTGGCTCTGAGGAATGCTGCACTGAGCTGGTGCCATGCTGGGCATCAAGGAGCTCTTAAGGGTTTGTCTGTAGTGCAGAGGTCTCCTGTCCATTGTACATCTGTTCCAGGAGGGGATTAGGACACTAGATTTTCCTTCCTTTTGGGTACAATTAGGAGTTAGTGGTTGAATTAATTCTGAAGACCCTTTAAGGAAGATTATTCAGGGATCTAGACATTGCTAAACATGAACAGGTAGTGTAAAAAAAATTCCTATTTTTATCTCTTTCCTTCCTAAATGATATGTGCATAAATTAATAAATGGGATGGTTATGAATTTACTTGCTTGTTCTATTAAGACATATGTTCTGATGTCTTCTAATGTGTGGCCCAAGGGCATGTTTAATTAGCCTGTTATGCTTTTCAGATTATTGCCAACCATCACATGCAGTCCATCTCATTTGCTTCTGGAGGTGACCCAGTAAGTATTGATTTATAAAATATACTTCTGCAGGTATAGTGAACTCATGTAATAATTGTTACCTGCAAATACTTTGCTTCATCCTTTCCTTCCACAAGCACTAACAGAGTACACTGCACTTCTGGATCATGAGCAGTAATACAAGAAAACTGGGGGACTGACATTGAAAAGGAAATGTGGAATAGTGACGCAGTGCTTATTTAATAGATACATAGTTAACTTTCCTGTTGCCCATCAGTGACTGTCAGTCCATTCAAAAGCCCTCTGACTTGAGGATCTGACAATAAGAACGTGAACATAGGAATTGATCAGTTCAGTGGTCCCTGTGACCCAATACCTGTCATAAAAGCTGTCAGCACTGGCACCTCTAACTTTTTAGATTAATTTTGATTCAAGCAAACAGCTCCTGTGAGACAGATGTAGCATAACCACCTTCTTCCTGCAGATAGGGCTGTTCTTCCTAGTGTCACTGCCATGCAGTCATGAATGTTTTCAAGTCAGAGGGTTTTTATTCTATTCCAGACTCTCTACTGTAATGATTGTAAGCAGCAACCCAGATTGCATCTATCTGGATTGGATAAGTAATTCCTTAGGGCTTGTTTTTGTTTTAGTGTTTTTTATATTATTATCCTGCACTGGTCTTGCACAGTGACTTCAGATTTCAGAGGCTACACAGGGCTGGGTTTGGTCAGTGCTTAATGGCAGGGCCAGCAAGAGATGTGCATGCACACAGATGTGCTGCAGGAAATGGGCTTGGTGGAGCAGCTGCTGACACTTCCTTCTGGGAGGATAATGTAAAATAGAGGTCTTGCTCATCAGTGGTAACTATAAATCTAATGGCCCTTCACATAAGGGGCAATTTTGTTGTCTGGTTTAGGTAATTTTTTCAAAATTCCATTTACACTTAAAATGGGAGATAGTTTCCACAGGACCTGTCTTTCCACCTGCCCCACATTCAGGGTCTAAGTGAAGTTCAGTGTTGTTCTGGGCTGTGAAGGAGTAGCACTATTCTGCCTGATAATTAAGCCTATTCTGGCTTTATTTTAAAGCAAAATCATCCAGGCATCTACATAAACATTAAAAAGACATAAAAAAATAGCAGGTGCTGCTCCAGTTACTTTAGTTTCTAGTCACTCCCTAGATCTGATTTATTTTAAAATATCTATCCTGAAATATTTATGAACTTTAAGAAAAACTTGAAAGGAAAAGGAAGGAAATTGAGTTCACTAGACACATAAGAAATATTTAGCTTGCTTTGCTTTAGTGATATTAACTTTAGAGATTAAAAAAAAAATCTAGGACAAGTTCTGCTGGCCCTAAGACCTGCCTCTTGTGTCATTCATTGTGAATTATTAAATGATTGTTCTTGTGCATATTGCAAATGGGGCCTTGTTTCCTGCCAGCTGATTGCATCTTCCCTCAAGAGAACCATGCCTTTAAGCTGTGAATTGCATTTTCCCTGTCCCACCTTAAAGATCCAAAATAACAAAATGCATCTTTAATAATTAAAAGAATGTTATTCATTACCTCACCAATTTGACTATAACACTGAATTATCAAGCCACTCTTTGCTTTTGCGGTATCATTAGAAATGTTAATTTTTCTATTCCAGTTCCCTTTTCAATTTGACTAGAAAAAGAGGATTATTTCAGTGCTGGCTAGAAAGAGAATCAGAAACAGAAAACTGATTATACTGAGGTTGTCTGATCTCAGCAGCAGCTTTGAGATCCAGAGTAATTTAACCTGATTGTAGCCAGACTAAAATTGGGCAGGAGCAATTGAGAACAGATACCCATTTTACTCTGCGTAATTTTAAAGTTTAACTTTCCTCTCAGATGCCTTCAAAACTCAATCTCATTGCTACCAATTGGGAGCACTGGGAACTTGTCCTTTGCAGTATGCTAGCACTATTTTATCTTCCAGTGGTTCTGGTAAGGCCTGTCCCAGCCAAAAGCTGTGAGCAGCAGTCACACAGCCCTGATGTGTTACATGGGAAAGGCTGTGAGCTCCATGGGAGCAGTGGAAGGAGCAGCACTGCCTGCTGATGAGGCACCAGTCGTGGTTCTACTCCTGTTGCAGAGCTTGAATGGAACACACGGTTTATTGAAGACCCAAAGAATGACAAATGGTCTAGTGCATTTTTACAAGAAAAAGAATATGGGACAATTACTGTGTTGATAGCCACCAGTGTGTCATTGATATTTTCCTTAGCTCACTTTGCTTGTACGTCAGGTTGCTTTTCCCTGAAAGAAGTGTGCATTTTAAAGCTAAAAATGTATCTATCTATATGCAATTGCTGTGCTGTGGTGGTAGGATTGTTCATAATTACAATGTTCAAGACATTTGTTGTCTTCTTTCCTGTAGGATACAACAGACTACGTGGCATATGTAGCAAAAGACCCTGTTAATCAGAGAGGTATTGAAACAAGCTTCCAATATATGTGTTTATATGATTGCTTTATTTGTGTGTAACAAGGAATTGTTTGAGTTTCAAAATAAGGAAGCTACTGAACTCATCTCAATACTCTCTACAATTTCTGGCTTTGTTGTATGTATTGGGGTAATAATATGCAGGCTGTGGCTTTAAATGTCATCATGTTCTTTGTGCAATGAAGTGGGAATCTGCAGGTCAGACTAAAGCTGTACTAGCTGCTGGCTCCATGAAGGGGTAGGAGCCTTGCTATAGGCAATATAGCTTGAGTCTCTACTTTCTGGTATAAACTGCATTTACTTAATTAAAGTAAGGTGTCTCTTTTCAGCATGCCACATCCTGGAATGTCCCAATGGCATGGCACAGGAGGTGATCAACACCATAGGGCAGGCTTTTGAGCTCCGGTTCAGACAGTACCTGAAGAACCCATCCAGTCTGGTTACACCTAATGAAAGGTCAGCACATTCTCAGTCACTTAACTGGCAGTTTCCTTGTCTTTAGTACCTTCCAGGAAAACAATACAGTACAAAGAGTGATCCATAAGTAAGATGCTTTGAATATGCTTTCTGGACATAGGATAATTCAAATGTATGCCTGTATGTGCAGTGTATAAGACACCAAGATTAGCTTATTCCAGTGAACTCCATTGATTTTTGTGACATTTGTACAGGTGCAGAACATAGAATTAAGCTGTATTGTTCCTTAGATAAAGCAGCCTTATTTTAAGTCATGCAAGTTGAACAAATGTTCAAATTACTCTGCCCAACTAAGTTCAGCTCTATAAATAGCAGACACACACACACATACTGAGCTCAGTCCTGACCTGTGCCAAGTTTAAGCTTGCTGCAGCTGTGGAAAGTGTGTGGTGGGGAAAAAAGCCATTTTAACTCACCTTTCTGCTATTCTGCTCATGTTCTGGCAGCAGCATCAGTTTTCACCTGGCATGACTTACATCAGCCTCATGAACTGAAATAAACACAGACACCAGCTGGAATTTTAAAGTGTGAAGTCCTGTCCTCTGCTCATTGCCCGAAATACAGGGCCTAGATTAGTTTCTGGACCACAATTCCCCATTTCAATTACCCTTCCTCCATTGCACTGGGGACACAATTCTTGTTCTAATTTTTGGCTCTCCTCACAGATTAGCCATGCCTATTTTTCTCAGGCTTCTTTTTACTGTAACACCAAATTTGATTGCCTGCTACTTCCCATGAGTAGGTAAAGCTGTGGCACTGCTTACCTGCTCCCTGAGCACAGGAGTCATGAGCAGGCAGTGTCACTGGAACAGGGCCTAATGCATCACAGCAGAGCTGGTTTCATTGCATAAATGCAACTCCAGTTTATATTTATTTCAATGTATATGGTGGTTCTTGCCATTCCACTGCTAAAACTGGGCTGTTTTTCCTGGGGAAAATAACCAGAGGAAAAGCCTTTTATTCCTAAGAAATCCTGCTAGGTTATGTCAGAAGCAGCATAGGAGCAGGGAGAAATGGAAGAGGGTAATTAGATTTCCTCCTTGAGCATAACCCACAGCCAGCCTCCAAGAACGGTCCTTGGGCAGAGGAGTCGGATATTGCTGTGTGAATGAGTCACTCCCTTCCAAACTACTATGAATCACATAATCAAATACTTGCACTGCATATCACATAATCAACTACTTGAACTTTATCTCTTTCCTGCTCATGGCCTTTTATCCAATTATACTCTTGTTAATCAGAGAAGTAAGATTTGAGATGAGTTTTTTTATTTTGGGACCGGAGACAGTACAGGAAGCACCTAGTTGTTTTGCAGTGTATCAGCTGTACATTTAAACTATCATCATTCCGGTTTAGCTCAAAAAAAAAAACCATTGTGTGCTCTTCTTCATGTCATTCAGTGTTCCCTTCAAGCTGAGCCAGAATATTGATTGTGGTTATTAAAATCAGGGTAAATTTCTCTGAGGACAGCTACTTTTTGGTTTTTTGGGGGGTTTTTTTGGTAGTAATATTTGATTTTCTAAAACAGTTGCAGGCTTGTCTGACTAAATGCCATGCGTTTTAATTTTTCTAAGTCTGCTTGCCACCCAGCAAGCTCTAGATTTATAGAGTTCAGTCAAGAAGCCATAAGAATTAGTTTTATGATCAGCATTTTGATACCTTAATGAACAATGCATTGGAATTCTTAAAGTTTCAGTAGATTCCTCTTACCTTTCTTTGACTTGAAAATATATCTGGGCTGCCTGGTGCTAATGAAATGACTTTACCTCCCTTTATCCCAAACTGTCATGACTATTTTTAATTCAGGAAGAAGTAACTGGAGGAATAAACAGCTCTGAAAGTTCCAGCCCAAAGCCCTTTACAGCCTCCATATGGCGGATGTGTGTATTGTGCGTTGTGCAGACACTGCGGATGTTTGCCTACACTAGAAAGCAATTGATTACATCAGAAGCTTCATTTTTTTCCCCCCCATATTTTTCTCAGTGAGGCAGCAAATGCTAATGGATCAGCTGGGAATTCACAGGAGAGGGAGGATCATCATGAATATTACAACGAAATTCCGGGGAAGGAGCCTCCCACCGGTGGAGTGTTAGACATGCGGATGAAAGTGCAGACAGACCCAAGGGCTAAGTGTCCTGTCCAGTGCAAAAAGCAGTATTGCTCAGTAAGTACAGCATCTGCTGGGATAAATATTCACTGCCTGTTATGGATATGAATAATAAAATGTTTCTGTGGTGTTAAAGCATGGCATTAACATCAGAACCAGGTCCTGATTATCCTGGGAAAAGGTTTTTTTAGGCTAGATTTAATGATGCTTAGTACATAATTGAATCCCAAAGCACTTTCTGAATATTAACTGGTTTGTCCTTAGAGTACTTTCAGGAGACCAAGTAATATTCCCTTGTTCACTCATTAGCTCTGAGAAGAAAATAGATACCAATTTAAATGGCTTGTTGGAGAGAACATCTGCAAAATCTGGGACCTCCTGGCTCCCTATTCTGTGATCTAATAAATATTTCATCCTTTCCATTATGCTCTACAACTTACACATACAACATTGACTGATTGCAATATATATGCAATATTCATTATTCTTTGATTGTTTCAAGAAATTCTGTTAAATCAGCAAAAGATATCTGTGGCTCTTGTCTGGCATAGTGGGAAATAAACACCAATCGGGGAGTAAAACAAGCCAAGTTCAGACTGGCTGCACAGATTTCAGAGTCTGCTTGCTGTGCAAGGCCTTGGGAGCACCATCCTTTACCCACATAGGAAAGAAGGCACCACCACTTTGCTCAGAGGGAGCACACTCAGATGTGCCTGCTGGAATCCAGTTGGTTCTGTCTAAAAACTTGCTGCTCCCAGGTGTTATTTGTGTTTGGTGGCAACTGCTCCCGGGCTAGTGTGTGTTTCTGTGCTACTGCTCCATCCACTTTTTGCTGACATGAACCATACTCTGCATATCAGGTGCCCACCTCCCCAACAGTTCTCTAATTCTAAAAATGTTTTACTATATCCAGTGTTTGCACCTGATGCTCACCAGTGTTGTTGCAAGGAGTTAACCCTGCATGTAAATGCAAATGCCTTTTTCCCATGGGGTGTCACTTTTTTTTTTCCTTTCTCTTTCAGTGCTGCTCAGACAATTTAGTAACCATTTCACTTTCGAACCACGATACCTGTAGTTGATTTTATGATGAGGGACACTTATTTAGAAAATCTGAGCTTTCTTACCTAGGAGTTATACTGTATATATACTAAACATTAGATACATAACTGGGCAGTTATGACACTCACATTGGAGTCCAGATGTGACATCTAAAGAAAGAAGAGTATTAGTATGAAATATTATTTGAGAAGATGGGAATTTTTTGGTGAAGAACATGTTTAATTACCTGTATGTCTATTAACTAATGCATGGATGTTTTGAAGTTACCTGAGTTTTTCTAGGGGATGACTTTATGTGACTGATTTTAAAATTTTTATACAGACAGGCAGCCCAACCTTCATCAATATATATGAAAATTGTCCAGAAGAAAATAAAACTCTGGGTATGTACTCTCTTTTCCTTCTCATGCATATGCAGAATTAACCAGGGCAGGCTGCCTGGAAGAGCTGCCCCTTGGCTTTCAATACAATGGTGAAAAGTGTTCTACTTAGTGGGTCATTTTTAGTTCCCTAGATGGAGGGCAGACAAAAAAGCCTTACAGCTTTTCTAAAGGCCACTAATCTATCTTCATGTCTGCTGGCAGACTTACTCATTTTACTTCTCATGATACTGTACAGTAGCTCTTTGTTTTTTTTTTATTCTCTTTCATACTCTTTGTTGTTTTATTCCTTTCTTCATACCATTTGAAAAAGGAAGATACTTCATTACTTATCATTCTCTGAATATATCCCTTCTCCCACAAATGCTCAATGAGATCCAAAGTATCAGCATCGTTTTTTTCCAACAGAGCCTGGCCCCTTGGTTCCAGCATCCCTGGCTTCTCAGTGTGACTGTGCCCTTCCTCTGCCTTAGGCAGCTTTGTGCCCAGGATCAATTTGCCTTTAGCAAAGTCTGCTCTCAGGGACCCCAGGAGATCATCAGCCTCCATCCCTTTCTGGACTTCCTTTGCCACAGCTGATGCCCTGAGCACATTTCCTCAGCTCCTCTCTTTCACTGCACAATGAGGTCCTTTCTGAATTCCCACCTGCATGGCTCTGAAGTGATCCATTACACTGTCTGTAGGGGATACTTCAGTTTCTTGTGTTATTTCCAATTCAAGGAAAGGAGAATCAAATAGTTTCTACAAAGAGAGGGTGAACAAATAAAAGAATGAATGAATAGATCTATGAATAAAACGTTTGTTGAAGAGTGAAAATATGCCTGCTATTTGGCTAGCTGAAGTGCTATTATTTTCATACCCTGCAGGGGATATTCTGTTAGCCTGTTCCTAGGCTTGGATCCTAACCTGACAGATGTGGCTTGGGCTCTCCAGGCAGAGCCTCAAAGCACCAATCTCCTCCATCTCTCCCTTCTCCACCAGAATAGCAAGAGTGAGAATTGCTCAGCTTCTCACAAGCTCTTTTTGTGGTGCAGAGGGGAAGGAAAGGGTTTTGAAACAAATAACATGTATGGTTTGTGTTTCTGTAGAGGCATATGTATTCATTTCTTTCCAGTCTGTGGGGGGTTCACTGCTGACATTGATTGAAGCAGAACTGGACCAGTGCAGAACATTTCTAAAAACTTCATTCTAATTACTTTTGGACCTGGTGCCTTCCAGACATATGGAAAAATAAGTTCATTTGCATTTTTATTTTCCTTCTGAATTACTTTAGTGGGCTATAAAGAAGAACATCATTCCTATTTCAGCTTTTACAGTTACTTAAAGCTGAGTTAAAAAAAAAAAAGAAAAAAAAGAAATCTGTGCATACTATATACTAATTGCAGGTAATTGTGATGAGAGATCACAGAAGACAATAAAAGAGGCAACCTCATTGAAACCTGCCTACAAAGCAGATCTCTTTGATGATCCATGTTACATCAACACCCAGTCCCTGCATTCTGCAGCCTGTGCAGCTCGAGGTCCAGCAACAGCACAGATCCCTGGGAGCCCTCTGCGCCAGGCCAGTAGGTTCCCATTGCCATGCCATACTTGTCTAAGCACTGGAAGGAGGGGGGCTTCTCATTTCTCTGCATGCAGAAAGATTTGGGTTTCCCATAAGAAAGATAGAAAAGATGGGGGGAAGAAATCTATCCTGGTTGTTCTTTTTCCTTGTTAGAGTCAAGAGAAAAGGGATTAAAGAGCAGAAATAGTGATGGTAAAAAAGCAGAGTAACCTTTCATCTTCTGTAGTTCATTGATGACAATGAATGGAGTGCCACAGGTATTAAAAAGCAAGTTTTTAGGATGATAGGAGCTTGGGAGTGAACACTGCCTCAAGGAAGAGGCTTCTCCTGTATGTTCAAGGTGGAAATGACCTCAGATGCCTTTGCTTCACAGGCAGTAGCATGCAAGGTTAAAGTGGGATTATTGTGACTGCTCTTCCATAAGTGACCACTGAGTCTCATCCAATAATTTCTGAACCAAAATGTTTGATCTGTGGTATCAATTAAATGTATGTCCAAACATGATTTATGGACTCAAAGTGGTGGATATCCATTAAATGATTATATAGTTGCTACTAATTGTCCTTATTATTGAATATACTTTATTAGCTTTGCTTTTTATGGTTTCCCACTGAGTATTTTCCCTGTCAGAGTTGGCTCCACACAAGAAAGTGGAAAAAGGACTGGACAATAAAGGAAACACAATAAAGAAATCTGTGACCATTGAGACATTTCCATCTTGGGACTGCATCATGCTCTAAAAGGAACTGCCTATATCCTGAGGAGCCTTAGGTTGCACAATTCCATTGAAGAAGTGGTATCCTCACATTTTCCTTAGAAGAATCCTGCCTGTGAATCATTTGCAGTCTGACTGGCTATATCCCAAACCACCCAGTTTTTTTAGTACATTTGGTAATTGTTCGTTTCTTAACAGCAAATGCATCATGCTGTAATCCTTCCCTTCTGGCTACATTGGCTATGTTGTCTTACATTCCTGCACATAGCTGGAGCCACTCAACATGACTCTCCCAATGATCTGTGACAATCTCTTCAGAGCTTGTTAAGGAAGAAGGAAAAACAAGATCTTGAGGGAAAAAAAAAAAAGCTAAAAAGCCAACAAAAATCTTGTTTTTACAGGGAAGATTTGACTTTTTCATACCAAGAAATGTAACCCCAAACTAGTACAGCATCAGAAAAATTCCTCTTTCTAATCCCTGTTGCCTAGCGACCAAAGGCTTTCCCATCTAAGGTAGGGGAAGAGGTGGTGTGATAATTTTGCCTAATGCACTGGAAGTTCATGAGCACTCATGTGTGCATATTTTTACACTCTGTAAGGTTGGTTTGCTTCAAGACTGAATAATTTGAATTTTTTAAAAGCTATTAAAGATATTGGCTTGCATCCTTTTAGGATGAAGTTTTAGGTGAAGTGTCCAATACTTTCCCTTTCATTTAATTTTAGAGTTACCGGAACCTGTTCAGCAGAGTGCCACAAGCAACACAGCTGGTCTCTGTGTTCTGCCACAAATAAAGCAACAGCTAAAGAATGAAGATTGTTACCATGGCAAATTGAACAGGAAAGCAGCAGAGAGCCTCTTAGTCAACGATGGGGATTTTCTGGTACGAGAAAGCACAACTTCACCTGGTCAGTATGTGCTCAGTGGACTTCAGGGAGGGCAGGCAAAGCATCTACTCTTGGTGGATCCTGAGGGCAAGGTATGAATATTTCATATAATGACATTTCAGTGCTGCTCAGATATTTCAATCAAAATGCATGGGTGCATTCCATGCAGTGGAAGTGATTTCATTCCATCCAGGTTAATTTAAATATAGCCAGTGGCTGCAGTAGGTCTGAAAGGTCAAAAACTTAAAAGCACTGAAGTACCGTGGAAGTAGCAGTGAGGAACTTAAATACTGTTAGTCCAGGTGCTGATAATTCGTGTATACACTTAACACATCCTGAGAACCATTAGTGCTAGGAAAAAAATAACCCTATCCTTAATTAGGAATTTCTGGATACAAAAAAGGTTTGTTGTCACTTCAATTCTACTTTCTTCTGCTCAGAAGAGCAGTCTTGAGTGACATTTCTGAGGAGAGAGTAAATCAAAAAAGTAGTCCTCAATGGGATTTAGGGAAAAATACCTCTCTTCTGTGTAGAAAAAGAAAAGGTTATTTCTTTCCCCTGTGCACAATCAGCCCAGTTTGACATACAATCTTTTTACTTTACCACTACTTTTCTTGTGAGCTAATGGTGGGCCAAAGGATAGATCTGAATTGCTGTCTGCAGCCTAATGATCCTGCTCAAGTGAGTTCAGTGGTTTAAGTGCCTTTTGATTTTAATGTGTTTGCCTCATGTCCAACCTGTTATAAGAACAATCTAACCTTAAATATATTCTTTTGCTTCTTCCACTAGGTAAGAACCAAAGATCATATATTTGATAGTGTGGGTCATCTTATTCAGTATCATATGGAAAATAATTTGCCAATCATCTCTTCTGGAAGTGAAGTGAGCTTGAAGCAGCCTGTAAGGAAAGAGAGTAATATGGGACATATGCAGTATCACAAATAATTCCTTGGATCTCACAAATCCCAAGACAATTCATGCCTGAACTTTCTATTATGAAGACAAGTCAAAAAAGTATAGACTGCACTTTCTGCTGCTGTTCCAGAAGAAGCCCTTTTGTGTGTGTATGTATGAATATATGTATATGTGTATATCTATGTAGATCTATAGAGATCAACAAGCATAGTTATATAGATACATATAATCTTAATCTTAACAAAATTACACCTTCAGAGTGTGAGATTCATTTGTGAGAAGGTATTTTAGACATGCACAAATGTCACTTTCAAGGTCATACTGAATCAGTAACTATGTAAAAGCACAATTAAAACTCTACATACAAAAGCTCACTTGAAAGAACTGCTGGAACATTAGTATGTGCCTTTTAGCATAGAATTATTGAAACCAATATTATTTATACTGAATTAGTTTTGGGTGGTTAAACAAACATGTCTATGCTTTTACCTATTTGCCAAAAAACAAGTACAATTTGAATATTACTAAAATGTCATCTTTCGATAGACACTAACAATTTCATTTTGCTTGTAACAGCACTTTACTAGCAAGTAATGTTTGAAGTGAATGGCATTCACAATACAGAAAGGTTGTCCAGTTTCTTAATAATTTTTTGTCACTGTCTGACTACTCAAAGATTTGAGATTACGAACATTTACAAAGTTGAAATTAATATATGTAATATAATTTTGGAATAGAACTTGTTAAGGGACAAGCATGCTAGATCTTAATATTTTTGTCTTGCATATGATTTTACTATTATTATCACTTAATACTGGAAACATCTTTTTAAAGGTAGGCTAAATATATTTTCATTGATTACATAGTTGTTTACAAACTAGAAAAGCTGAACAAAACTAATGATACATTTTGGGAGAAAACTATTTAAAAGATGTTTGAACTTTGCATGTGTCCTTAGTCAGTGTTCTTTGCAAAACAAGATAGTTTTCCCCTCTTCACATAGAGTCCATTTGTTCCTAAACATGGAAAAATCTTTTAAAAGAAATCTATTAATTGTTTTTGCCACAATAAATACTCTAAACATGAACAATCCTATATTCAGAGTGAACAGTGATTTATTTGGCTTCCTGTTGAAGAAACAGTGATTTAATAAGTGACTGAAGAAAGGCAGGGGAGATTTGGGGAATGAACTGGTAGTCCAGGTGATGGCCTGAGGGAAATGGTGTATTTAAGGCAAGCAATGTCCTCTGGCAAGAACAGACATAATTCTCTCTGTCTCCCAGCCCACCAGCTCAGTTCCTAAGGCAGACAATTGTTGTGGAGTTCAGCAGTTGCTGGAAATCTTGACCATAAAAGAATATATTCTGTTTGTTTGCCAGTGTTTGTGGTAAATGAGACACTGTAGTATGAGCTCTTTCCTCTAGAAAACAAGAGGAGAGGTCTTATAAAATTATGGAAGACAAGCTTCCTTGGAGGGGAAAATACAAAGAGCTACTTAGAGCCTACTAGAAAACACTTTTGTTTTTATCCTCAGCTAATAGCCATAAAAATACATTTCATTCTTTGATAATATGATTAAACTACTCAATTACATATACTGAAGGAGTGAGAAGGTTTAAAACATTAGTAGTTGATTTCCTTGCTAATAGTTTGGCATTTTTGATACCCTGAGCCTTCAGGGCTAGCAGCCCAAACTCGTGCCCATTCTATGCTATGCAAGGTGCTCACCTGTGAAGGCCTCCAGCAAGAGCTCCTGCTGGAGCTTTGTGCCATGGCAAGAAACAGTAACTGGGATATCAACCCCCTGCACAGTATCCTTTCTATTCTCACATCTTGTCAAACTTCAAAAGGTGCTTGATATGACTATGGAGCAAGCAATGAAGCAAACCCAGCTACTTCTGTGGCATGTCAAGTGGAGAGAAAGGCCTGTTTTGATTTTTGCATCCAAGCTGAGTTTTATGACAGGTCATAGAAGGAAAATGCAGAACTCCACCTCTGTTTTTAGTACAAATCAAAGTTACTCAGGACTTAAATAAGAGCATTTGGAGCTGTGATAGTATGAGATCAAAGTTTCTTGACTTTGCCAGTCAAGATGCTGCTCAGGGACTTTTTTCACTTCATCAGTTTTCACTGAACCAGTGAATAAGACCAGCCAGAGCCAGTGTGTGATGTATATCACAGTATAATGCAGCGTGTCTCTCTCTTTGAATATCACCAATGTAAAATGTTTAAAAGACCTGGATCTTTGTTCTGATGCTCCTGCATATTTTTTACGTGTCTGAAGCAGAACTGTGAAGTAAAAAGGAAGGAAAGGGAGATAATTGGGTGCTAGAGCAATAAAGAAGTATGTCAAAATCTTTTGATGTGGGAGAAAACAGATAACCCAACTAATTACAGATAAAAATCAAACACAACACATCCATGCATTTTCCTAGAATAAACTACATTCATTCTCAGTTTTTGGTTTCTAGCATTTACATGCCTTGATTTAAGCTATTAATGCTGCTCTGTGGCCCAGCTGTCTCATGTAGAATACACTGTCAGCTCCTCTGTGGAAATCTTAGAATAATCATGCTAAAAAGAAAAATAGTTGTCTGAATTTTGGAAAGTTTTCAAAATATTGTTCTTGAGAAACTCAGTATGAATTTAAACCCTTTTTGTTCTTGTTTGAATCATTGTAAAAATTATGAGAATTGATTAATCTCTGTTCGAATGGTTACCAGAATCCTCTGGGAAAAATGGCTGATTTCGCCTATAATGTCATACGTTTACTAGACACAGCATGTTCGTTCCTTTTCAAACTTAGATAAATTTCACTGAAACACATTAACTGTTTGCTCCCATCAATAAAAATCCTCTAACAAATGACCCAAACGTCTCTGCCCCGGGGTCCTTTCCCGCTGTCCGCGCTGAGGGCGAGGCACCAGGTGGGGCTGTTACAAACGGAACCAACTCTGTCAGAATTGCTTCCTGCCCGCCACTCTGCGCAATAAATCTGCTCCTTCTGAGGAGGTTTTAATTTTTTAAGGAGAATGAGCTCTGGAAGCAGCCGGGTTCCCGGGCAGCCAAGGAAGGCTGCCTGGGGAAGGGGCTCGGGCAGGAGCGGTGACCGCGCACCCCCTCAGCGCCATCGTGACACTGTGTGAGGCGCGGCTCGCGGCCCCGTGACGTCACCCCGCGGCCGCGCGTTGCCAGGCGACCGCCACGTCCCGCTGCGAGATGGCGCCGCTGCCCGCCCGCGGAGACCCCGCCCCTCCACAAAACTCACACTGCCATTGGTCGTCGGCTCGGCCAATCAGCTCGCCAGGCGCGTTCCCGCGACCATGCGCGCCTGCTTTCAAACAATCAGCGGGGGCGGGCCTGCCTCCTGAGCAGCCGGGCGGGCTCTGATCGCTGATTGGTGGGCGGGGCTGTCAATCAGCGCGGCTCAGCGCGGTTCTGGCCGCGGGTTGGTGCTCGGGGCTGTCAATCAGCGCGGCGGGCGCGGGCCGGGTGTGATGCGGGAGAGCGGCGGGCCCGCCCCGGTGGTGGCTGTGGAGGGCGGGTGGCCACGGCGGCTCAGGTGGGTTTCGCTGTTCGGGCCGCGCTTTGCCGCCTCTGCGGCCTGGGGGCCCCGCGGGAGGTGCACTGAATAACGGCAGCATCGCCCCGCGCCGCCGTCTGAGCGGACTGAGGTGGCGGCGCCGAGCTCGCCCCGTGCCCCTGGAGCTGCCCCCGGCCCGTCCAGGTCCGGCTCTCGGGGGCTGGTCGCGGCTCTGGCGGCTGTGCACTCTCGGCCGGCTGCCTTCGCTCCCGGGGCTGGGGAGGGCCCTAAGGAAAGGGGACGGGGCCGGTGGTCGTGTTCAGGTGGTGCGGTGTGGGGGAAGCGGGAGCCTCAGAGCCTCCTGTGAGGGGTCACGGGGGTGCACGGAGACAGGGGCGGCGTTGTGAGGCCTCCTGCCACCTCTGTGGAGAGTCTCCTTGAACAGCAGTGGGCAAGAAGGTCCTTTAAACTTGATAAAGTGACTTTTTAACTTGGAAATAATTCTCCTGTAATGTTACGTTATACCAAGTGAAGACTTCAGTATGTGCTACAGCTGTGTGCCCGAACAAGAGTCCCTGCAAGAGGGAGTAACTTACCTTGTAACCAACGTGGAGCAGCACTTTACACAGTAGCTTTCTGTGAGCACACTGCTCGGTGCACACAAGCCTTTGGGAGCCAAGACTCTTCTTGAGCAGTGAAATCTGCAACTCATGTGATGCTTATCAGATTTCTGTGATACTTTTCCTGTTTTTCCTTTTGGAGCTGTTACCAAATGCACGAGGAACAGCGTACTTTCAGTTTTTAATACAAAATGTAGTTATTCTCTAGAAGACTACGAAGCAAGATGCAAAAGTGGACATAGCTATCATCATGTATCACATCATAAATATACTATGCAGTACTAGAACTTGCAGAAAATAATGTCTGGTTGTAAGTGAACTTCAGAAATTATATTATGTCAGCCTATGAAAAACCCAAATACTTGTTTTAAGTGCTAAATTTTTGGAAGTGAGTAGGCTTGGATATACATATGTATAATATAAATAATTTGCAATGACTGTTTCAAGAATTATATTTTCATGCTGAGTAATTCAGGTGATGAGGGTGGTGGTTTTTCATTCCTCATGTGTTTTACTCATGTGTGATGTTTTCCTGTTCTGTGGTAGGTTTTGCTGGATACAAAAAATCAGTATTAGGAAACAATGTCCCTTGACTTTGATAGTGGAGCTCTCCAAACTCAACATGAAGATGAAGACTATGACCAAGAAGATTATGCAAGAGAACAAGAGGTGAAAAATAATTAAGTAATTTAATCTGAAGGCTTGTGAATTTAGATTCTTCCTATCTTTTAAGCACATAAAAAGACAGAAAAAGGTTTATGTAGTCTGGTAAGAGCAAAGAGGGTGCAGACTGTGCTACTCTTGAAAAGCATAAGAAGTGAAGTTCGCGTGGGTTTTAGTTGTGGTGTTTTTTTCTGTTTGTGTCCAGTTGCTTGGTCCAGAGCAGAGCACTAATCAGTGCAGTGATGACTTCTTGAAGGTAGTGATACTGACTGGCAAGTTCTTATCTGGGTTTCCATCCAGACTTCTCAGAGCATGTTTGGAATGTCCACTACCTCTCTAGCCTGGAGTTTAGAGAGGAGAAATCCTGGCATCATCAGTTTGCAGATGATTCTTTGAAATTAGTCTGTCCTGGGACATGTCTATTAGATGGCATTTCCCTTACCTCCATCTGGTGCAGCTCTTAATAAGAGTTTGGCAGAAAAATGCTTTGGTTGGTACTCTAGTCTAGTAAGCATCCTGTGGTAAAAGTCTCTTTGTGAATTCCAGTGTTGTGAATTCCTCCTTGGAGGAAGAAAACCAGAGTTTTGTGCAAGTGGTCTACTTTGCCAGTGTTTTTGGGCTGAACTTGTAATAATTTTCCTGAAGAGCATATAATGAGTGTTGTTTGTTCTATTTCAGTTGCAACAATTGTTGACAGACCTTCCCCATGATATGCTGGAGGACAGTGGAGACCAACTCTCCAGTTACTCAGACTGTAGCATCCAGGAGACTGAGGAGCAGTAAGGCATTTGGCACCATCTTTTTATTATTTATGTTGTGCTTTCAAGAATAGAGCAAAGTCTGAGTTGATGAGGTGTGTAAAAGTAATCCAAGTGAAAGGGGAGCTGTAGTGCAATTTGCAGTAAGCTAGATGTGCCTTAATTTAAGAAAAGAAGGGTTGTTTTTTTCCCCGGAAGTTATTGGTACATAATTAAGCTGCTTGTGTCTCTCTAGGTCACATGAGCCTGGGAAGCTTGATGGAAGGTGGAATGATCATCCATTGATCAGTGATCCTCCAAATGTAAGCTTGTATGAGTAGGAATGTAATTACTGCTTATTCATAATAACATGCTAAATATTGTTTAAATTAATTCGAGAAATCTGTGTAGGAGATGTGTTTTGGTATTCATTTGAAGTATTTCTAACTTGAGGGCTGGTAACCTCAGGAAAAAGAGGGTGGGGTGAAATCTGAGTTTTGAGAGAGCAATTCTAAACCTCATATCCATTCATAGGGCTATGAACAAGGACAAAATCTGTACCCTGAACAATTCTTGTGTGACCAGCAAACTGATCATGTTGAAAAACATGGGAAGAATTGGAATGGCCTGCATAATGATGAAGAGAAGAAACATTTATATGATGTTAAAGAAGATTACTGTGGCCAGGATGGCCAAGATGATCCAGATGATGTGTATCTTGGTAGAGATGGGTTTAACTCTCCAAGTTGCTACCAAGAGAATAATGTGTATCATCTTCCTGAAAACTTCAGGCCTTATACAAATGGCCATAAACCAGAATTTAACAATCAGCAAAATAAAATATTAAATTTTTCAGATGATCCAAAGGAACATCTTAAGGTATTTTAGAAGCTGACACATTTTTCTATCTCTTGGAAAATTTTCACAGGATTTTAGCTATTGCTAGTAATATTTCTACATGCCTTTAGTCTCTTACAATCAGTTCAAACAGTGATGGGAGACTTCTGTAGCCTATTAAAAAAAATGACACATTAGTAACTAGAACATTTTCATATGTTCATGTTATGATTTTTGTTCTTTCTCCTAATGTCTTGGTAGAATTCCATGAGGTAGAATAAATGTGATTCACTTAAGTGTGTGCTTACTCTATTTAAATTAACACTTCACTACTTTTCTAAACTGGAAGTTTTCATGAAGAATTCTATCATGCTTAAATGGTGTGCTGGATTGGAGCCTGAAAATGAAGAGCTACTAGAACTCTTCTTAATGTCAGCCTGTAAAATGAATAATATTTTCACTGAGCAAGAGTACAGTTGTAGTTTTAATGTATTTCCTCTTATGTATATATTGTCACAACAGCAATTTGTTGCATCTGATGTTGTCAGTGGCCAGTCACCAGAATCTTACAAAGTGACTTATAAACCATACCAAAATGGCATTCATCAAAATATTCCAGGAATCCAAGAAGGAAACAGAAGAAATGAAGTGTTGGAAGGTTTGCAGCATGAATTCTTGGGCAATGGTGAAAGTAAGTGTTTGGTGCTTAGACTTAAAATGAACTTGTGTGAAAAGTTCACTGGAAATCAGTGAACATGTTGATTTCAGTAGTTTTTCAGTAAGAGGACAACTAAAACTATGTTGAGTATAGAATCTTTTATCTCTAGAAATGATCCCTTTTTGCTCAGGGTGTATGAGTTTCGGGCATTGAAAATGTAGTTTTGATTGGTGAAACTGAAAAATTATTTCTGATGGCTTGATTTCAAATCTTGTTGACAGTTTGTCTCCTTTCATGATGTTGGAAAATAACTACTCACTGTGCCATAGGAAGTGTACTCTGAGTGATGCCACATTGGGCTTTTCTGTTAGGTACACTCAAATGACTGAACTGCTTTGTTAGATATGTTGTAGACTTGTAGTGGCCACAAGTCTGTGAGTTCACAGCATGGAAACTTTTATCTGGGCCTGCTGTAAGGTTGGAATTGTAGTTTGCACAATCTTTCAGCCATTGCTGCCAGAGCAATTTGTGTGATGTAAATCAAATGTGGATAAAAATAAGATTTTGTGCTCCAGCAATGAACTTGGCACTATAAAAAAAAAATATTTCGGAGCAGGAATTACAGTGATGACTTTCCTCGTATCTGTGCTGATTTGTCTGCATGCTGTTTGAAATTTGGCAGATTCTTCAGAAAACATGCAGATTCTTCAACTTCAAGTTCTAAATAAAGCAAGGGAAAGACAACTGGAAGAACTTAATGAAAAGCTGGAAAAGAGTGCACAGCAGATTAGGTATTTGAATCATCAGCTTTCAATGGTCAAAGGTAAAATGTTTTGTGCTGATTCTTAGATTTTATTAATATATAGCAACTTTTAAATTCTGAGATTGATTTAGAAAGTGTCTTTGAAAGTATTTTTCATACTTATAAACTTGACTTGGGGCTATATGTGCCTAAACCTCTTCCCCCAAACATTGTTCTAAGTAAAAATCTCTGGATTGGTGCCTGACTGCATAACTGTCTTAACTTTTACTGTATTTTCAAGACTACTGTTGTTTTCCAGAGTCCCCATGTGTCAGGCATCACAAATGTACAGAAAAGTGAGAAGTCTGCCAAAGTAGTCTTTTCAAAGCTGGGGGGAGGGGGGGAAAAAAGTCGACACCAAAACACCAAACCCCAATAGGAGAAGTGGACATCTATGAAAATTTTTTTTTTCGATGGTGTCTAGTTTAACAGGCCATTTCATAGACTGTATGTAGAGAAAATCTCTTTCAAAAATTACAAAATCTGATTGTCCTAGTTTCCCATTTCTTATAGGAACAGACAATAAAAAAAAATACTAAACTTAGAGAATTAAGACTATAGTTTTTGGAACGCAAAAGAAGCAAAGATGAGAGAAAAGTTAACTGTCAACCATTTGACTGTGTCTTGGCTGTTCCTCCAGAGGACTCTCCCTTTAAATGGTGTAAGGGAGGATGTGAGGTCCTCCTGCTGCCAGGATGGGGCTTGTACCTTCAGGACCCTACTGGAAACAGTGTATTGGAGTGCTCCCTGCTGCCAGGAGGACACAGTAGTTGCTGGATGGAGACTGAATGTTTTTGTTCAGTCTTCTCTTGTTTTCCACAGTACCAGGCAGAGTGAATGGTTCTGTAGAGCAGGTACTGAACAGTCGTGTTGCATGAAGCTCTTGGGTGGCTGGCCATGGTTCTCACACAATGATGTCTCTTTTCTTCAGATGAAAAGGATGGTTTGGCTCTTAGTCTTCATGAGTCTCAGAAACTCTATCAGAATGGAAAGGAACGGGAAATGCATCTTGAAGGCCAAATCAAGGCCCTTGAAACTCAAATTCAGGCTCTTACTACTAATGAGGAGCAGGTACTGTAAATATTTTTAGACTGTTTGTTGTGGAAGACCTCTACAGTTCAATGTGTGGTGCATTTGCATTAAACAGAAGTGCTAGTCTCTTGAAGTGCTGGTCATGATCATTGCAAAAGCTAAATACATGGTGGATGAATAGGATTCATTGGTTGAAAAGACTGTGTATGAATACACAGGCATCATCTGAGGACTTGTGGCAACTCTTGCATGAAAAAATTGAACTGATGTACAGAATATTGGAGCAACAGTGGAATGTATGTAACTAGGAGCTACTGTCATATTGTTCCTACAGATACTGAAGCAATCCAAAGTGGCAGAGGTGGCCATGGAAAGCATGCAAAAGCAGCTGTTAGAACTTCAGCGATCAGATGCTCTCCAGCGAGCCAGAGAACAACATGAGGCCATTGTTTCTGCACTCAAGCAGAAGTATGAACAGCAAGTATTGTCCTTAGAGCAGAAACTTGATACTACACAAGCTGCACTCAGAGAGCAGGTGAGAAATTATTTTAGGATGCTGAGTACTGTACTGGAGACACTGTAGAGCTCCCCATGTTTCCCAAACTGCATTTCTTGACCTACAATTCCAATAACTCCTTCTGGAAGCTGCTAAGAAAATGGCAAGTCTCAACATTGAGGCCTGTGTGGTATGTTTTCATAAACATCTACAGGCAGTTGTAAGTTCAAATTGTGGGTTTGTACACAGCAGATGCAGAGGAGGCAGGAATTCATTGTCTTAGTTGCTCTCCTGAGCTTTCCTTCTCTGCACAATCTTTTTTTGAAGGAGTTCTGCAAATAACTATGGGAAAGAAAAGAACTAATTAAGAAATAATGCGATACTCTTGCAAGAAAAAAACAAGAGAAACTTGTTATTGAACAGTCTGTTGCCAAGATTTGGTCTCAAAACTGCAAGAAAAAAACAGGAGAAACTTGTTATTGAACAGTCGGTTGCCAAGATTTGGTCTCGGAATGCTGAAGGATGACTAACCACTCAACAGTGACTTTATTTTAGAAGTAAGGGTTTAAGAGTAGAGGAGGGGTAAAAGGCTGTCTTTAAGATGGAGTTTGATATGGATTGTATTACATGGTGGTAGAGCTTACTGAAATTATTCCACTTGATATGTCATAAGAATCCATTCCACTATTAGAAGTATTCAAGCAATGTATTCCAGGCAGGTCTTAATAAATTTTCCTCTTATTTCACATAAAGAAAATCAATTTTCTCTAATTCTTTTCTCAGCATATAGAAATAGATGGGTTGTATACTTGGAAAGGTAACTGGCACTTGCTTCTAAACAAAATGCACTGCTGAATTTTTGTCTATTAGTATCACAACAAAGCTTATACAACTTTGTCTGTACTGTAAAATATATGGTAGCGTTTTTGGGGTATTCAAAGAGGGAAATCTGTTTTTTGAGAGAAGATAAAAAAGTCAAGAGGTGTCGATACAAAGCACTGTGCCTCCCAGGTCTGTGTAGGTAACTAAGTAATGCCATATAAATGTCTACTTTGTATATCCTGTGAAAAAGAAACTACAGTTCCTCTTTTACAGAGTATTGGCACTTGCTAGGTTGGCTTAAGCTCAGTTAAAATAAACTGACTGGCTCGATATCATGTGAAGGCTTGATTTTTTTTCTGCAATAGACTAAGTGTATGTGATTAATTACAGGAGATAATCTGATGTGCTGAAAAGTAACTGCTCCAGGAAGTATTAAATGATTCTCATCCATGTATGTTTATATATGAGTACAATTACTGCCTCCCAGTGAAAACTGAACTTTGATGCTGTAGGAGGTCACTTGTCAGCCAAGGATAGTGTTTGATCTGTGATTGATTTAACTGTCCTCTACCCCTTTGGGTGTCAGATTGATTATTTTTCTCCTTTATCCTGTATATATTGAATTTTTCTGTATCTGAAACAGTTCTAGATGTGAAATGAGTAAAAATACTCTCTTCCTAGAAAGAGCTTTGCAAAAATCTAGGAGAGCACATTAAGCAACTCGAAAAATTGCTGGAAGAAACCAAATGTGAAAAAACTGAAATAATAAATCGACTGACAAGAAGCCTAGAAGAAAGCCAAAAGCAATGTGCAAATTTACTGCAAACAGGTCAGCCTTTTACTCATACTGTTACCTTTCCTTGCAGAAATATCTTCATTTTTTCTAAATATGAAATTGCATATTGATGTTTCTATGGGAGTGGAATCAACATCAAGCTAGTTGTGTTCTAGACTGTTTCCTGTGCAGTGGATTAGTCAGACTGAAAGTTCATTCTAGACTAAGATATAAAAATCAAATAGAAATAAAAATAAACACCACCTCCAAACCCCAAACAACAGTGATTAAAGTGTTTTCATATGTATTTTGTGCTGCATATGTGTAAACCTTGTTTCATACTAAACAACAGGGTTTGGATACAAGTTATTTAATTTTGTATTAAGGTACTTGACTTGAATTGCCATTCTGAATTCAAGTCCTAGTGAGAAGAATTGTTTTGGGAGCTGGAGGCTGATTCTTGGAAACCTGTATCATAGGAATAGATTGTGAAATGTTCTGCAGTTTGTGTGTTTGCCTTTTGCCTACCTTCACACATTGAAGTCCTTTGATAGTAATGGATTTAGTAGCTGTTAGCGAGCCCAAGGAAATAGAAAGTAAAGTCTATTGCCAGAATCAACATTGCTATTTTTAACAGATTGCATAGACTTTCTTGCATATTTATCACTTGTTCTTTTTCTCCTTTTCTTTCCTACAATAGGCTCAATGCAGGAGACAAATCAGTTACGGTTTCAATTGCAGCAAGCTCAGTCTGCACAGATTATAAGCAACAATATGAACAAGGCTTTGCAGGTTCATTTTATTGAATATTTTATGTTTGAATAAAATGTTTTCATTTGATGGGAGGGGGAGAGGCATTGTAACTAAGAAGTTGGTGGTTAAAACACTTTAAATTTTTGGAGGAAACAAATACATCATCTTTGACTACTTCCTCTCCCAGTGTTGCATGTTGGGCTTCCTCCCTCCCCACGAATTAAAAGACAGTTGGGCAATTGTATTGGCACAAATCTGATCTCATACTTCTGTCCAACCTGCTTTTGGAAAAAAATTGAATGTAAATTCTGTGTGCTTGGAGTCTTGTAATTTAATGAGGAGATACCATATTCTGAAATTTATCTTTTGTCAGCAAAAGGGAATGCTACAAAGTCCTCTGTAAAGCATCAGTGGAAGTCTGTGTTTCCAATTCATATATTGATTTAAATCTGTTGTCTTGGAAACCTTGAATCCTACTAAGTACTAGAGTAATAGCTGTTTCTCCAGGTATGTACTTTTCTGTTGTCATCCATTTTGCTGTACAAGGACAGTAGGAATGCAGAAGAGCAAAAGAAATAATACTTCATGGATGGACTGTAACAAGAACAATAGGGAATATTTATTGTATATTTTAACAGATTTTTAGTTTTACTATATGCTTTACTAGAGGTATCAGAAAGGAAAAATGAAAGTATAAGTAAGCTAATGCTAGACAATTCTGCTAAATGCAGCTAAATATATTTAGAAGGAAGAGCTCCATGTGTTTATTTTCTTTGGTAGAGTTATTATGGGCTTGATATGTTGGCTTGGAGTCTCTCTGGTCAGTGTAATTTGTGTCTCTTCCTTTCAGGAAGAATTAATGGAACTGAAAGAAGAAATAGCTTTGTATGAATCTGCTGCCAAGCTTGGAGTATTTTTGAATGATGCAGGTGGAGAGCAACCTGTGAGCCTTGGTGATTCCTATGTAGAACTGGGAATTAAAAACATCACAGGGAAGAAGCCAAAATTTTGCAGGTATTGAGTGATTCTTGTTGAAAGAAAAATTTTAAATCCTCAAGAAATCATGCAAGTTATGAGTAAAAAGAGGATTCTACTGGATGAACACATAGGTTTTTGATAGATATTTGAAATACTGCTTGTATTGCCAGGTAATCTGAAAAACAGAAACTGTACTAATACCATAAATTGGTTGCCTAATTAATAAGTCTTGGTTGCTATTTAATAAGTCTTCAGATTTTATATGGACTGTATTGCTGTTCCTTTAATTGTTGAATTATATTCAGGGATACTTTTCTTGCTCAAAGACTCCACATAGTTGCTTAAAGCTAAAACTGTCTTTTACATCAACCAGTTGAGTTGCTTCAAAACTCAATGAGAATGAATCTTTTGAGGAAACAGCTGAATTAACAAGTTCTCTGTAAATTAATTGCATCTTAATGGAAAAGCTTTGATATTCATGTCCTCTTATGCTTTTTACTGTTACATCTCAGACATCCTGGTATTTCTGGTAGCATTAGTTACTCTTCTCTTTGCTACCACTGCTTTCAGCTAAATGTGTTTTGTCTTTTAAATACTGAACTGGTTATGTCTTTCCTGATAGTGCAATACAGAACAGAGACGTGGATAAAGAACTCTCTAAAGATGAAATTATTGTAGAATTAAAAGCTGAGCTGGAACGTTTATTGAGCAGTAATAAAATGAAGAGAAACCAGATTACTCAACTACAAAATAGTCTTAAGGATTGCCAAAAGACACTAGAGGAGTACAAGCAGTTGAAAGCAGAAAAAGCATCAAGAGAGTCAGAGGTTTGTTCTTTTACACTGCTTTAGAAGTCAAGTATTCCTGGTTTTTGGTGAAGAAAACCAAAGCTTCTTATGAGAATAGATAAAAAATTTATGCATAGCTGAGTATTCATAGCAACTCTGGTTTTGTATCTTTGTTTGAAAAGAAAACAACTGAAGCAGAACCTGGGCAGCCTATGCATTATTAAGTGAGTCCTAAAACGATGACTTACATGCTTGAGAGTGCCTAGTGTCTGCCCTACTTATGTTAGAAGTAAATTTATGTTAGAAGTAAATTTCATTGGAAAAGGATGGTTTTATTTAGCCAAAAGGACCTTGTAATTTCTGCAAGAGAGATGATAGTCCCATTAGATTATACAATCAGACCATTTAACAGATTGCCTTTAGAGGGCCTTCACAGTGTAATTTGATTAATAAGGAATCTCCTTGATGCTGCATCTCTCTTCACCCCATTATTGCCTTCCCTCTGTGGATTGATCAGAGTTGCAGTATCTGTACATGGAGACCTGGATGTGGGATAGGAATACAATGTATGTGGGAAGTGTGCTCTCTGTTGGATGACTGTTGTCATTCAGTTTGCAAACACAACACTGAGTGTGTGCTTCTGCAAAGCTTCATGATACTGAGCTTTAAGAATTCATCTAGAATAGCAGTGATTCTGTGATCTTGCAGTGCAGTGATTTCCTGTGTTGTTTATTTTTTAAGTACAATTTTTATTCCACAACTCTGAACTTAAGCATTAACTGCTAAATCATTTATGTCTTAAAAGATTTAATTTTAATTTTATTTATTTATAGCCTGTCACAAATTTGAAGGATGCTTCTGATAATCTAAAGGAAGAAGTTCTGAGACTCAAAAAGGCTAATGAAGCTTTGCTACAGGAAGTTGAGGTAAGACAGAGATGCTG